>CM076579.1:1456367996-1456564264 GCA_034641835.2 Pinus albicaulis
ATCGTCAAATTTGATTTCATGGAGCCTTCCAAATGATTCACCAATGATGGGGACCTCTCCCAAGGTCAGTGGCATCTGCAGATAAGTGATCAGACCGTCAAGGTTCTTCGACGTGCACATCGAGGCCCTGCGCGACCGGACAAAGGGAGGTAACCAGTTGATTGGGCTGGCAGGATGGACCTCCTCCTGAGTAGCACGTGCCTGGGACGTCGCCCACGGGGATTTATGTTTCTCAGGGAAGTACGAGGCTTCCCTCCAGCCCATTTCGCAGGTTTCAGGGGTTTCCTTGAGCCTTATTCCTTTTCCTTTCCCTTCTTTATGACTGGCGTGGAGAAAACTTCTTCAGCTTCGGATTCGATCTCCACCACTTCCTCAATTCCTTGTTCCGCCGAGGTCACTGGCTCTGAGGGTTCAGCAGGATTCGTGGCCATCATCCTGGCGTGAAAGACAAACTTGGGATTGCTATTGTTAGAGGGAGTAGGTTGCTCAGACATGAAAGGGATGCTAAAGACACAAAAATTCTTACAACACAAATTCGTCAAGGAAAAACATGCCAAGTACAAGCTATTCAGGCGATACGGAACCCTTGTCTGATCTAGCCTACCCTTTTTATAGCTTTTGCGAGTGCCCAACGATAGGGTAAAATTCACTCAGAACTTACCATCAAGTAAACGGTAAAAAATCTCTAGAAATCACCTCATTAAATGCTAGTTGCCCGCTCCTTCCAACAATAATTTTTTCTTCTCACCTGATTTGACTGTTCCAACGGCTAGATTTCGCACCCTTAGTGCGCTCAGCGCACCCCTATACTTTGAGCATACCTCCTATGCTCCCAGCGCACCTACTGCGTTCTAAGTTTATTCCTGCATCTTCGGTGCACTCCCTTGGGCTTCCAATCCGACAGCTTCCTCCTGCGCGGAGCATGGTACCTACTACACTTACCTTCCTTGGTGGGGCTATCCCACTTCATATAGCTACTTCGACCATATATTCATTTGATCCGATAAGGTTTGAGCCAACTGCCATTGATATAGTCGGATAGAATATCACCGCGCAGGGTAGCTAATCGAACAACTCCACCATTCGTGATTTCCTTAACTGTATAGGGCCTAAGCCAATGCTGTCAGAACTTCCCTAGGTGTTTCACAGACTGGCTATCATATAGCAGGACTAAGTCATCCTCCGCAAAGGTCTTTTGACGAATATGTCGATCGTGCCAGGCCTTATTGCGTGCCTTCTGAACCCGCTGATGGAAGTTGGTGATGAAGTGGTCTTCCTCCAAAGCCACAAGTTGTGCTAACCGCTCCTCCATGGTATCAGACTATCCCATATTTGTGAAGGCTGCGATGCGCAAGCTAGGAACAATATATTCCATGGGCATAACGGCCTCCTTACCAAAGACCATCATAAATAGTGTTTTCCCTGTCAACTTCTTACAGGTGGTTCGGTAAGCCCATAGAACAGATGGAATGCGCATGTCCCAGTCGTTGCGATCGGTGTTACAGACCTTGGTCAGTGCGTGCTCCAAGACCTTATTAAAAGCTTTGACTATGCCATTTTCCTGAGGATGATACAAAGTGCTTTTCGCATGATGGATCTGAAATTATTATGTCAAGGCATATATTGTTTCATTGACAAAGTGCATACCTCTATTGCTCATCAGGATTTTTAGACATCCAAATCTAGTCAGAATCTGCTCAAAGATGAAGTGCGCAGTGGTGTCTACAGTGTAGTCCTTCACTGCTTGTGCCTCGGCCCACCTAGTTACATAATCAGTAGCAGTTATAATGTAACGCGCACCTATCTTATTTCTGGGTGGGTTGATAGGTCCTACGAAATCGATGGCCCATTTGTCAAATGCTTGCAAGGCCATTTGCGGTTAGAGGGGAATTTCATCCTTGTGGGACGGCCTTTCAGTTCGTTGGCATGTATCGCAGGCCTTACAATAGTTGTGAGAGTCACTATGCAGGGTAGGCCACCATAGTCCAGCTCTCAGGATCTTCCATGTTGTGGAATTCCCTGCCTAGTGACCTCCTGCCACCCCATCATGGGCTTCTGCCAAGATAGCATGCCGTTCATGTTCCAAAACGTACCTTCGCAGCACTTCATCTGCTCCCATCTTATAGAGGTGGCCTGCGATGATGGTAAAGTCTGCAGCGCGGGTTACCAATTATTTCTTCTATTGCACCGAATATTTCATGAGTGCCATGCCTGTAGTCAGGAACTGAATAATGTCAACGAAGTGCGCAATGACTACCTTAATAGCAAATATCTGCGCATCAGGCAATCCTTCCTCCAGGTTAGTTGGTTCCTCGCCAGTCTCAATTCGGGACAAGTGGTCTGGCCCAACATTCAACCTCCCTAGTTTGACAATGATTTCAAAGTCATACTCGTGGAACAACAGAAGCCATCGACATATCCCCCCCCCTCCCCCCCAACACAGGCTTATTCACCAGGTACTTCAAAGCCGAATGATCTGTAAACATCTTGAAGTGTCCCCCTAACAGATAATGACGATACTTCTGTAATGCATAGACCATGGCTAATCCTTCCCGCTCCGTGGTGGCATAGTTGTGCTCTGCACCCGAGAGTTTTCGACTAGCGAATGCAATTGGGTGATCAATGTCTCCCTCTCCAGGCTGCGTAAGGACCTCTCCTAGGGCGATTTCAGAAGCATCAACGTGAACATGAAATACCTTCGCCCAATCAGGGAAAATAAGGATAGGCACAAAGACCATCTTTTCCTTGAGTAGCTCAAAGCTCTTCTGGCACTCATCATCCCAAAAGAATGAAACATCCTTCTTAAGCAGCTTTTCCAGAGGGGTTGTGATCAATGCGTATCTCTGAATGAACTTTCTGTAATAGCTCGTATGTCCGAGGATCAAACTTAGTTGCTTCTCAGTCGTAGGTACTGCCAGATTGATGATCATAACAACTTCCGCAGGGTCCACCATCAGCCCTTTTCGGCAAAATATATGTCCGAGCAAGATTTCGAAGGGTACGTAGAAGATACACTTTTTGATATTTAGGGAAATATGGTGCTTCCGGCAGGCATCCAACATCATGCACAGGTTTGAAATGTGCGTCTTTGCTAAGTTAAAGACAGTCCAATCATCAAAGTATACCTCCAGAAATTTATGGATGAAGTCTTTGAACACTGTGACTACTACCCGCAAGAAGATGGGAGGGGAATTTTTGAGTCCAAATGGCATGACCGTATACTGGAAAGATCCCCATTCGGTAGAAAATGTAGTTTTACTGTGATCTTCAAGTGTGATTTTGATCTGATGGTACCCTGAGAACCCATTAGTGAATGAATACGCCTCTTGGCCTCCTACACTATTCAGGATCTCATCGGAGAACAGTGTTGGGAAAGGATCATGTACGCATGCATCATTTAGCTTGCACAAGTCCACGCAGATGCAGATTTCCCCCTTCGTCTTCTTTTCCTGAACCACCATGGGACTCACCCAGTCTGATTGTTTGACTGGTTCGATGATACCTGCAGCGAGAATTTTATCGATTTCTTCCCTAACCTTCTGTTTATACTCAGGGTTCAGCCGGTAAGGGCACTGTTTTACAGGGTGCGCATCTAGTTTCAATGTGATGCGCATAACCCCTAAGTCCCTCGTGATCCCTTTAAGCTCCAAAAACTTTGTCGGAAATAAGTCTTGCTATTCTGTGACCTACTGTCTCATCATCCCAATAATCCCCAATTTTAGCCAACTTGGGTTTCTCTTCCGTGCCAATGTTAACCTCTCACAACTTCAGCGACTTTGTAACGTCCACAGTGTGTAACGGAGGTCCTGCAACTACGCACTTCCCCTCCGACTATGGGATGGAAACATTATGCGGATCTTCATCACATTCTTCTATGGTGATATTGCGGTAGTTGACAATATCCTAAATCTGTGTTTCCCATGTTGGTATCTCCAATGCTGCGTAGGGGCTGGATTCCCCAAATACAAAGGTATCTATATCCTTCAGAGCTTCGTCAAGCGCCTCCGATCCTCCTGTTAACCCGAATGTCCCCATAAATTCATGCTTTAAGGTTTCCCAATGGCAGGTGCGTTGATGTAGCTCCGCATCTAAGTACCATGCCATGGGAATTGGTCCCAAGGTATGTATAAATAAGTGAACCCATTCTTCTGTGGTGCGATCCCACCATTTTTCCAGCCAGGCGAACAAATGTTCGCGCGGATCCCCTGTGCTGAGAAAAATCTTGACGTGTACGTCGGCCAGAGGCTCAAATCGTAGGATCATCATATCTCGACATTCCTCCCAATCCTGGAATGCCCCTTTATGTGTGTCCCACCATCTTGCAGGTGTTGCACACATAGCTAGGTTAAGGGCCCATAGCCTTCATTCTCTGGGAACCTCAGCTTTAAATGTTCACAAAAATTCTTTTATACTACCAGAACCGTCAAAGTAGGGCAGTTCTCTTACCTCTGAGGATATGCAGCAGAAGTCCCTTGTGATTCGCAGACAGCGCAGCGCAGACACATCATGCAGTTGGTTTTGCCAGTTTTCTATTTCTCCGTCAGAGTCTGAGAAGCATTCGCTATCTTTTTTCCAGAGAAGCACACCATCGGCTGTAGGATTGATCCAATCTTCATCCCTCATAGTTAAGTTATAGATGTGATCCACCTCCTGTTCCTCATGTACTAGCTCTGTGTACCTTTCTCCTTCTACGGGGTCTAGTGGTACGATCACCCGTGTTCCTTCACTTTCAAACACCATGCTTCTCTTCTTTAAATTGATAATACCACCCATATCGATGGCCTAGTCCAATCCTAGGAGGGCGGGATAGGGGTCGGCATCTTCAACAATCTGAATGACTTCAAAGTAAGCCCGAACCTTAAATCCTACGATATCTACCATGATCTTTGATAGTCTTCCCAATGGGATGATCTTCTGTTGAGTGGCCATACGCAGTTGGATAGTGGACCATTCCAATTTAGGCTCTCCCATCCGCTGCCAAGTTTGTTTAGGTAGTACGTTTGCATCTCATCCTAGGTCTAGAATAATCTGATCCATCTCGTAATCACCAATCTGAGCAGTCAACCGCATCTCCCTTCCAATGCGTCTCTTATGATTATATAGTTTGTGCACATCCTTAACTTCCATGGCTGGGCTTGTTCTTTCTACGCAGCTGTCGATTAAATCTTGGAGGCTTTCTACAGCCCGTTGGTTACGTAGCAACTTCATACACGCATGTAGGAATGGTTTAACTTCCTCATCTGCCTTGAGGTTCACGGAGGCTTGCGGGTCAGATGCCATAGCCTTAGCAAAGTCCTGATGAGCTGCGACAAAGGTTTCCTTATCCTTTTGTAACTCCAAACCTTCTTGTCTAGTGGCTACTTCAGGGATCAAAGGCTCCACCTTAGCCTTCTTTGCAGGCCCTCCGGTGGCCATGCCGCTGCGTGTTATCACATTAAAGTTTGGTCCTTCATCTCGAGGTTCTTCCTTGACCCTTTGTCCATTATGCGTAAGTGTTTGCTGCTTCTCCTGCATCTTGGCTATCGGAATCGGGCAATCTTCAATCACATGATCCAGCTGTCTATAATATCTGCAGGATTGTCTTGCAGGGTTCGTGAAATCCCTTGCAAAGTTCCCTATTTCCCCACAGTTATAGCAAATCAGTTGTCCTCTCCCCCTACCTGTGCTTCCACCTCGACCCCCTCCCCTACCCCTAGCTGGGGAGCCACCCAAACCAGAGGGGGATCTTGGTGAAGAAGGGTTCGATTATACCCTATATAGGTTTCCTGTGTCTATCATCAGATCATAAGTCCGACAGTTCTGCTCATCATGGCCCACAGATCTGCAGAACCTGCACCATTGTTGTTTTATTTCTGGGACATATGCGGCAAGGCGGGGGCAGTGGCTGGTATCGTGTAGCCCAACAACACAACAATCATTGCACCACATCACCAGCCCACTTGGCCTTGCATCTTCCCTAGGACACAACGGGCTGGGTCCCCCGACCTGCACGTAGTCTGCTAATAGAGGATAGTTATCTTTGGTGTGGCCATTCACCTTGCATCATATGCACCATCTCTCGGGGCTAGCCTCTGTTCCTCGCTCCTTCCGCAGATTCTGAATCTCCATGTGGATTGCTTCTAGCTGGACTTGTCTTTGTTGTACTCCCAACTGGGTATCATCCCTTGGCGCAGCCTCCAACGTCATAGCAATCTCCAAGGCCTTCTCCTGTGACTCAATGGCTTGATGACCCATTGGCATGCGCAGGTGGGGCAGCAACATAGAGATGAACCATTATGTGTGTTGTCTGTCATCATACATAAATCCTCCTTCTCTAATTACCTTCTTTAGCCACTGATCAACTTCCCATACAGACTCGGATGGTCCTTGCTTGAAATCTTTGAGATCGTTCACTATCTGAGAGTAGGAATTAGGTTTCTCGAAATGTTGTTTCAAATAAATTTTAATCTCTTCAATGGTTGCATTCGCATGCTAATTGATGTATCCCATATACCAGTCCAAGGCTCTCCCCTCAAAGTTAAGGGGTAGCTGCGCCCTTTTCACAACATTGCTGGCCATGTTCTTCGCAGTCCATACCGATCCTGTGACAAAACAAAACCAATCCATATCTTCGTCCCCTATGCCCTTGAAGGTGGGTAGCTTCATGTGCGAGGCCATATCATCTTCTGGTGGTGGTGGAGGTGATTTATTACCCCTACGAGGGTTCGATGGTGGCATAGACGGAGAGCTATGCATAACAAAATTTCTTACTGGACTGTAGACAGATCGATCTCCTTCTTGATTCGTTCTGTAGTATTTACCACTGTGCATTGTACCCTCACTTTGATTGGAGCTCATTCATTTTGTATGACTACACAAAATGCTCTTTTCGCACAATAAGATCTTAATCAGTAATGGCAAATTTTTCAAAAACTTACCCTGGAAACCCTTGAAGAACCTTCGTTCTGCCTTGGAGTAGGAAACAAATTGATCAATTGAAAATTATGTTATAAATCCTCCTATCACACTGTCCACCCAGTGATCCTTTTGCATGTGATGGTGTTATATAACATATCAAATATCTAGTAATTACCTTCGCATCCACATGTGTAATACCAATTTATCAGCACAACAACTAGAATCGTAGCAACTAACAGATCGTAGATTCATATAACAAAAACAAAGATATTTTCGCAGCTATCAAACAGGTACTTTCACGGCTTAATCATACAACCCAAGTTCGCATCAATCATAACAAAACAGATCCAGATAACATCGGATATCAACAATACTTCGCATATATATATATATATATATATATATATATATATATATATATATATATATATATATATATATCCATATATATAGTTCGCATCAATCATAACAAAACAGATCCAGATAACATCGGATATCAACAATACTTCGCATATATATATATATACCAAAATCTTCTTACAATCCTAAAATACCGCCTGCGCACACAACCAACAGGGTCTGCACACAACAAGACTTAGGAGCTCCGCGCACAGAACCAGCAGGAGTCCTTCCCCGAACAACCCAACAGCAGATTTAACAATTCGTGCCTAACATCAATCCCAGTTCTTTTCCTACCTTAAGACTAAAAAATGTTAATCTATTTATACTGATTTAGCCTACGCATCCAATGGTTCGCAAACCGTGGTTTGCGGACTCTTGGTCTACCCTTGACCCATTGCAATGCCTTCGAGGCTTTGACCCACCCCAAACCCCCTGTGATAGACTAAATAATACAAGAAATATACAAAAATGGAAAAAATTCACAGCTTTAGGAGACCCTATTCCAACACCGCCCCTCTCCCCTCAAGGGCTCCATCTCACTCCTTCATCCCCCTCTTTGAATCCAATCCCCTTTTCGACCCCAATGCCTTTGATCCCCTCGACTTCCCTCTAGATCTTCCTTTAGCCTCCCATGTCCCTCTCGTTGAAGACCCCTCCGCATTCCCCCCATCCTCCCCTCCTGGCCTCTCTACCCTTGTTCCTTCTCCTTCTTTGATCATATTTGGATCAAGGACCTAAGTGATATCTCAAATTTCAAAGTGTTTGAAAGTGTGTCTAACATAAGCGACCAGATAGATCTCGTCTTCCTAATTCCAGTGCCGCGAACGGTTCAAAAAACTGACACCGTATGTTGAAAAATCCAGTAAACTGCAATTTTCGACCTTTGACCAGGTTTGACTGGGCATTTGAATATTCAGCAAAAATAATATTTTGGGGAATATTCCTTCCAGGCCAATCTGAACATCACAAGTGTCGCAGTTTAATTGGGCGTAAGGTTTTATTGGCTAATCAGAGGCTGCCACGTGGCAGGCCGGGAGGGTGCCATGTGGCCCAAGAACAGTGTTCTAAATTTTTTTGGTCGGGGACAGGAGTCAACCCCACGACCTCCTCGTTTGCACGCACATGCCCTTACCGTCTCTTCTAAGCCATGGTTCTTAGCCATAATGGATTGCAATTTTATTTAAAGTTTGTCGAATTCACATTTGGGGGTCTGGAGGGGCCAGCCCCTCCCCTCATGGCCTGCAGACCGTGACCCCGGGCCAAGGGCTTAAGCCCCTAACCACCCACCGTCAGTTTTGGGAGCAGTCACATGCAACAGTCAACTTTTAATGTGTGGATAAATATTAAACCCCAACAGTTACGGTTAGAAGACTGCATGGTTTGTGGCATGTGCCCAACTACCAAATTAACAATTATTGCATGGTTAGTGGTGGCGGAGCATTTGGAGTGCACCCCAAATTTTGGGCGGATATGCTAAATTTGGATTTTTAACTGCATTTCCTCCACATTTAGTGTAGTTGTTTTAGGGGTTACTTGACAAAAATTGATTAGGCTCTATCTTAAGCTAGATTTGACCATCCTTGGAGTGTGAATAGTCAATTTAGATTTTCTTGGACATTTAAGACTCATTGGTGAGGGCTGCATAGCCATCAGAGGACTTCTGAGCATGATTTTGCTTTAGATAAGTTCTAGGGGCCATTGGGAACCAGCAATAGAAAGAGGCATAGCCAGGGCAGCTAGAGGCCTTACTCAAGAAACCAATAGTAATTTTTGGATGTTTCATACATTCTGGAACCATTGGTGAGGTTTTCATAGCCAGCAGAGGACTTCTGAAGGGCGATATGCTTAAGAGAAGTTCCAAGGGCCACTAGGGCCACCAGGGGCCAAAAGGAGAATGAGGCCTATCTAGAGCAACCATTATCCATTCTCAGCAAACTAGTAGTCTATTATGACTATTTTGAGTGTTTTGAATTGAATGGAAGGATTTGTAGAAGATTTTGAAGACTTCTGAAGGCCGAGATGCTTTAGGGAATTTTCTAGTGAACCCAGAGCCAGGGGGTGCCACCAGGTGTTGGAGGCGAAACTGGAGTAGCCGGAGGCCAAATTATGCAAGTGAATAGTCTATTATGACTACTTTGGACATTATGAATCCAATGAAAGGATTTTTAGAGCCATTTGGAGACTTCTGAAGGTTTAGAAGCCATAAGTAAGTTTTGGGCAGCTTAGGGCCAACAGGGGATGGAGGCCTAGATTGGGGAGCTAGAGCTCATTTTGAGCAAATGATCATCTTATTTTGGATGTATGATATGTGATGGAGATAGTAGGTGAGGTTTCAAGGATAGAAAAGGACTTCTAGGGAGTTTGTGCCAAAGAGAAGCTTAGGGAAGCTTAAGGGAACTGACAGATGAGTTCAAGTCAAAGGAATTCTAGTTATGTTTTCAGAGAGATAAAAACCATTCCAAGGGTATTATGGTATTATAAACCCATTGGTTCAGTTCAATTAACCATTGGAGTTGATTTATTAACTTGTAAAATAATTTTTCCATCATAATCCCAAAGAGCCAAGTCAGTTGACATAGGCTCAAGGAGATGTAGCCCACGATATTCGGGTGAACTCCTTTATTAAATTTGTTGTTATGTGTTGATGCTTATTTGTTGCAATTTATGGTTGTTGTACATGCTTAATATCAGCAAAAACAAAATTTTAATTCCTCACACATAAAGGATTAAAACAAATTAAAACACATACACGTGTATCAAGAATTCAATTATGCACAGTCAAGAATAAGCTAGACCTTAATTTGCTTAACTGAGTGGGAGGTGCTTGCAAAGCATAACAAGTTATCCACCCATTTTTAGATCAGGTGGTATCATAGCACTAGGTTTCTTGCTTGACAGAGCACTAGGTTTGCTTGTTTGACTTGAAAGGTGTTTAATAGTGCAAAGTATTTGACTGTTTGCAAATTGACTGATGCTTACAAGTTTGAGTTTGCTAGAGGTGAAGGGGAGATACATATAGCTAAGTCCGAAAGAGGACAAGAAGGAAGAAGGTTGAAAGCATTCTCCTTACCCAAAGGACCTTAAGGCAACTCTTGAAGCACAAGAAGGATTGTTTGCAAAAGGCTGCTTGACGAAGAGCTTGAATCTATAGCCATTTTGTTCAAAAGCTTTGTCAATTGTTTTTGAAATCTTTGTGAATTTTTATTGAAGTTATTTAGTTCATTCACATAAAGATGATAACTTATTCAAGTGAGGTTTCAAAATCATCCTCCTTCACAAGATTCTTCGATGAAGAGATGAAGTGAGACTTCTACATCCTGAAGGATATGGTGAAATTTTGTATGAAGATAGAAGGGAAAGCACTAGAATTCATGAGAAATTAGTTGCTATGAAGCAAGAGAAAGAAGGACTTCTTCAAATAATTCATGAGATGGAGATGCAGCTCCATCAATCCCAAGAGGCCTTAACCAATAAAATGCTTGAAGTAGAGGTAAATCACTCAACTTTGTCTTCAAATTCCTCTTCAGAAAGATGTGTAGGTTAATTTGAAAAACACACTAGAGGTATAGGGTCCAAGTTGATGTTAAAAATGGGCTATGAAGGCAAGGGTTTGGGAAAACATTCACAAGGCATGATTGATCCTATTTTGGTTGAGGAAAGGCCTAAGAAGTTTGGTCTAGGCTTTGTTCAATCTTATGGCGAAAACTCCAAAGCCATGAAGGCATTTGAGACAAATTCAAAAAGAACTTTTGTTGCAAGTTCTAAACCACAAACATGTCAAGTTTGTTTTCAAGTTGATTTCCTTTGTTTGAAGCCTATGTTGTCACAAGATGTTTGTAGACATGCAGCTTATGGCGAGCAAGAGATTTCTGACAGCTATCAAGACATGAACACGAATGTTGGTATTCAAAAGAAAGCTGGAACCTCTTCAAGTTCATATCCTCAAGAAGGTAAACAAGATGGACATGAAAAGCAACATTTGAGGTATAATTCTTCCCATAGTCCAGTTGATTATGTTAAGAATGAAAATTCTGCATGCATGAATGGAAGAAAGAGTTGTTGTTCCTATTGTGGTTTGTGTAACCATGATGTTTCAAGATGCTAGAAGAGATTACATGCATACAAGAAACAGTTGAAGCGAAGGCAACTTGCACAGAAGGTGCAAAAGACTTGCACACATTGCCAGAAGAAGGGACATCTTATTGCCCAATGTTGGACATTGCATCCAAATAATCATCCCAAGCATTTGAAGCAAGAGGATAAAAAGAATGGTGAAAGTGGAACCAAAGATTCCATCATTGATGTGAGAATAGATGTTTCACATGAAGAAGATTTTCAGTAGCAAAAATTGCCATGGAAGTGGCTTGGTAAGAATTGGTTTGACTTCTTGACTCAGTAAGACATACATTCATTTGTAAATATGAAAATTTCAGTCATGTATGCATTTTTGTTGAAAACTTATGTTTGTTTGAGCCACCTTGGATCGATGATCAAGGAAGCAATGTTCAAATACCTTCAGTTGAAAATTTCTCGCCATAAATTTTTGAATGAATTCAAGGAATATACAATTCTTGACAGGAGGACAAGCGCATCCAAGAAGGAAAGTGTCGACTACCTTCGAGTTAGGGCTCAAAGGCACTAAGCCAAGCAAGGAAAATTGTAAGGAGGCTGGAAATGTGAGGGTGTTGTACTCTCATTTATTGAACATGTAATCAATCTTTTGGGGTCCAAAATATTCCCAATGGGGAGGAGTGATTAGATTTGGATCAAGGACCTAAGTGATAGCTCAATTTTCAAAGTGTTTGAAAGTGTGTCGAACCTAAGCGACTGGATAGATCTCATCTTCTTGATTTCGGCGCCATGAACGGTTCGAAAAATCGACACTATATGAAGAAGTTACCGCGATTTGAAAAATCGAGTAAATTGCAATTTTTTACCTTTGACCAAATTTGACTGGGCATTTGAATATTCAGAAAAAATAATATTCCAGGTAATATTCTTGGAATATTCCTCAAAATATTCCTTATGGGCCAATTCAAACATGACAAGTGTCGCAATTTTAATTTGGCGTAAGTTTTAATGGCCAATCAAAGGCCGCCATGTGGCCTAAGAACACTGTTCTAATTTTTTTTGGTCGGTGACAAGATTCGACCCCGCGACCTCCTCGCCTGCACATGCACGCCCTTACCGTCTCGTCTAAGCCATGGTTCTTAACCATAATGGATTGTGCATTTATTCAAAGTTTGTCGGATTTGCATTTGGGGGTCCGGAGGGGCTAGCCCCTCCCCACATGGCCTCCAACCCGTGACCTCGGGCCAAGGGCTTAAGCCCCTAACCACTCGCCGTCATTTTCGAGAGTAGTCACATGCAATGGTCAACTTTTAATGCACGAATAAGTATTAAACCCCGACAATTATGGTTAGAAGACCGCATGGTCTGTGGCATGTGCCCAACCACCAACTTAACAATTAATGCACAGATAGTGGTGGCAGAGCATTTTGAGCGCGCCCCAAATTTTGGGCGGATATGCTAAATTTGGATTTTTAACTACAGTTTCTCCACATTTAGTGGAGCTTTTTTAAGGGTTACTGGACTAAAATTGATTAGGCTCTATCTTGAGTTAGATTCAACCATTATTGAAGTGTGAATAGTCAAATTTGACTTTCTTGGACATTCTAGACTCATTGGTAAGGGTTGTAGAGCCATCATAGGATTTTTGAGTGTGATTTTTCTTTATAGAAGTTCTATGGGCCACCACGAACCAGCAACAGAAAGAGGCCCAACCAGGGTAGCTAGAGGCCTTACTCAGGAAACCAGTAGTAATTTTTGGATGTTTTAGACATTATAGAACCATTGGTGACGTTTTCATAGCTAACAGAGGATTTATGAAGGTTGATATGCTTCAGAGAAGTTCCAAGGGCCACTGGGGCCACTAGGGGCCAACAGGAGAATGAGGCCTATCCAGAGCAGTCGATATCCATTCTAAGCAAACTAGTAGTCTATTATGACTATTTTGAGCCTTATAAATCCACCAAAAGGATTTTCAGAAGATTTTGAATACTTCTGAAGGCCGAGATGCTTCAGGGAAGTTTTTAGTGAACCCAGAGCCAAGGGGTGCAACCAGGTGTTGGAGGTGAAACCGGAGCAGCCGGAGGCCAATTTATGAAAGTGAATAGTCTATTCTGACTATTTTGGAAATTATGAATCTAATGAAAGGATTTTCAGAGCTATTTGGAGGCTTCTGAAGGTTGAGAAGCCACAGGGAAGTTTCGGACAGCCCAGGGCCAACAGGGGTTGGAGGCCTAGATTGGGGAGCCATATCTCATTTTGAGAAAATGATCAACCTATTTTGGATGTATGATATATGCTGGAGACAGTAGGTGAGGTTTCATGGACAAAAAGGGACTTCTATGGAGTTTGTGCCAAAGAGAAGCTCAGGGAAGCTTAAGGGCACCGATAGATGAGGTCAAGTCAAATGAAGCCTAGTTGTGTTTTCAGAGAGATAACAGCCATTCAAGGGGTATGATAGTATTATAAACCCATTGGTTTAGTTCAGTTAGCCATTGGAGTTAAGTTATTAACTTGTAAAAGAAATTTTCCATCATAATCCCAAAGAGCCAAGTCAGTTGACATAGGCTCAAGGAGATGTAGCCCACGATATTCGGGTGAAGTCCTTTATTAAATTTGTTGTTATGTGTTTATGCTTATTTTCTGTACTTTATGGTTGTTGTACATGCTTAATATCAACAAAATAAAAATAAAAATTCCTCACACATAAAGGATTGAAACATATTAAAACACATACACTTGAATCAAGAATTCAATTCTGCACAGTCAAGAATAAGCTAGATCTTAATTTGTTTAACTGAGTGGGAGGTTCTTGCAAAGCATAAAAAGTTATCCACCCATTTTCAGACCATTCTCTCACCCCTTCCATCATGATTAGTCCCCCTCCTCCTTCCTTTGATAGAGTTCTCATGATAAACCAGTATAAAGAATCCCTTTTATCTTTAGACAACCATAAAAAACCAGGAAGAAAGACAAATAAAGAAATAAGGGACGAAGCAGTAGAAAAGGAAATGGCAATGGGAACCCAACAACCTATGGATACCTATCTTTAAAAGAGTATAGGGAACAAGGAGAAAGTTCAGCAAACCTTCTGAGGGAAAGGTTCTTCTGTTTCAAACCAAAGCAAATAATGAATCTGGTGTCTTGGAATTATAAAGGCATGGGACATCCCTCAAAATTCAATACAACAAAGGACCTCATAACAATGGAGAGACCAAAACCAATCAGCAAGAAATGGAGAAAATTATTCAATAAGGAATTATGATGGCATAGTTCCCCTGGCCATCGGGGCATCAGGAGGAATATGCACAATATGGAGGAAAGATAAATGGGAATTGTAGAACCAAAAAATAGAGTTGCACTAGATAAAGACTGAATTAAGAAGAAAAACATTATATATGCCAATCTGCCTCTTCAATGTATATGCCCCAACTCACTACAGAGATAAAAATATTTGTTGAAGATCCCTTAAATAAAACCTTCTGCTGGACCAAAACAAGAATATCGTTTGGGAGGAGACTTAAACTTGGTATTAAATGTTGAAGAGAAATCAGGAGGAACTTTTCATTCTGACCCTTCTCGGGACTCCCTTGAAGACATAATCGAGAGTTATACTCTAATGGACATACCACCAATGAATGGGAAATATGCATGGAACAATAAGAGGATTGGGAAAGACAATATAAGAGAGAGATTGGATCGAATCCTAATAAAGGACAATATCATATCATAATTTAGTCTTGTTATATAAAAAAGTATCCCCTTAGTAGCTTCAAATCATAAACATATGGCTATCAACTTAGGAACAATTGAAAATTTGGGTCAGATACGATCCGCTATGGAACAACAAAGAAGAAGTTAAACACATAATAATAAAAGCATGGAAACAAAGAATCACAGGGTCGCCAGGTTTCATTTGGGAAACAAAGTTAAAAAGTGTTAAGAATAGTCTTAATAATTGGGGAAAAACCAACTACAAGGAACCACAAATATTAAAGGTTGATTACAAAGGGAAATGGAAAAATTTCAAGAGCAATTAGATGGCACGAAAGACACAAAAGAGAATAAGCAAAGAGAAAGAGTTACACTATGAAATCTATAAGAACAACATGAAAGAGGAAGAAGCGTGGAGAATAAAATCTAGACACTTATGGATACAGGCAGGAGATAAAAAAAATCACCTTCTTCCATAACACAACCAAAATGATAAGGATAATAAACCATATTGAAAAAGTTAAAGGAGAAGGGGATTCTGACATCAAAGGGCAAGAGGATTTTAAAAAGGAATCATATAATAACTTGAAAAACTTGTTAATAACTGAACCAAGAAATTCGGGTAGGGAAGAATTCACAAAGTATATCCGAAGGAGGATAAATGATGAAATAAAGTCAAATCTACTAAAAGAAGTTACAAAAAAAGAGATCATGGTAGTTGTATGGGGTCTTCAACCTAACAAAGATTCAGGACTAGATGGGTTTACCATAGCATTCTATCGCACCTTCTGGACATTAATAAAAAAATATCTCTTGAAAATGATCAAATATGTTTTCAAGAAGAAGAAGATAGGTGGATACACAACTTTTTTTTTTAGATCTTATAACAAAGAAGCAAGGCCCTCACATTCAACTAATTTTGGCCCATCTCTCTCTGCAACTCATCTTACAAAATCATCTCAAAGATCCTTACAAACTGCATCAAACCTCTCCTTCACAATTTGATCTCAGAAAATCAAGGGAGAATTGTCCCCAGCAGGCAGATCATGGATAAAATCATGATTGTTCACGAGGCTCTACACTCCATTTTAGCAAGGAAAGAGCAGGTTTTTATTCTAAAAATCGATATGGAAAATTCCTTTGACAGAGTTAATATGTCATTTCTTGCAGAAGTCCTATCCAAATTTCGTTTTTTCCCACATAATTCATAGATATAATAAAGGCTTGTGTTAGTGGTCCATGGATATCCCCTCTTGTAAATGGCAGGCCTTGTGATTTTTTTCAAAGTTATTGGGGCTTGAGACAATGCTACCAGTTGTCCCCGTTCCTCTATATTTTGATGGCAGATTCGTTGAGTAGAAAATTGGAACATTGTAGAAAAAATCACACTTTAACAGGTTTCTCGTTGACCACGTGCATCAAGAGTATAAACCACTCCTTATTTGCAGATGATACTTTTCTAATGGGAGGTGCATCCTGCATCGTAGCAAGAATATTCAAGAAAGTGCTAACAACTTCATGGAAGCCTCAGGTTGTTTGCTTAAAAATGGAAAGAGTAGAATTTATGGTTCGAACGCTCCATTTCGTACCCTCTAGAGAATATCACAAATCCTAGAAATCCCCTTTTAAGCGTAGTGGAATCACTTCCACTATCTCGCCCTGTCAGTCATAAATAAAAATCTCAAATAAAAAATATGGATCAGTTACGTAGAGAAAATGAAAAAAAAAAAACTTGGGGAATGATCTGGCTCAACCGTGTTGGAAGAGTCACCATGATTAAATAAATCCTTTCAGCGCTTCCACTATACCAATTTTCTACCATATTTTCTATGGAAAGTATCCACAAGAAAATTGAACTAAGCATTAGAAGTTTCCTTTATAAAAGAGGAAAAATAGAGAATAAAAAATGTAGCCTCATAAAATGGGAGCAAGTCACATCACCCTATGAGAAAGGAGGACTCTCAATTAGACTTCTAGGGCTGATGAACTTAGCGTTTAGATCTAAAATAATATGGAGATTCATCACTGGAGATAACTGTTGGTGGAAAAAAGTACTGGAATCAAAGTATCTAAATGCTTCTAGAACCTTCCTTCTAGCAGGAAAAGCTCCAATAAGGCCATGCACTCAAATATGGAGACTCATAAACAAGGCACTTCCTCTCTTCAAGGACAATATTTCAAGACTAACTGGAGATGGTCGAAACACAAATCTCTGGAATGATAGTTTAATGGGAATGGCTCCACTTTCCATTAATCAAGAAATCTAAAGAAAAAGGAGTTAGATGATCTCAAAAGGGCTTTACACACTGGAGTCAATATCTCAATGGGATCATGATAGATCATGGCAACAATGGAAGTCTTCAGACCTCCCTCAGGGACCAAAAAGGAAATGGAACACTCTCATATCCTTCCTCAAAGGACCAACTCCAATCAAACAAGGGAAACATGAATCTTTCATTTCGAACCCCATTGGAAGGGACTACATAGTGAAATTGGGATACTTAAAATTGCAAGAGCAACAAGGACATCTCAACTCGCACCCATGGAAATTGGTGTGGAAAATAGAAAGTCTCCCAAAAATTAAGATCTTCATATGGGCTCTTTTAAAAAGGAAAATTATCACAGCTGAGAACCTCAAGAAAATAGGTATTATTGGACCCTTGTGATGCCCTATGTGCCCTCATGTAGAAGAAACCATTCAACACCTCTTCCTTGATTACAATTTTGCAAAAGAATGTTGGAATATCCTTTTGTGCCTTTTGGAAACAACAATGAACATCTCTCTCCCCTTCAATTACTTCTATGTAGATTGGAAATATAAGTATCCCTATACTCTTAAAAACAAGAGCACCATCAAAATATTTTGGACAAGCCTCCCCTCATTCCTCTGCTGGAAAATTTGGCTTGCAAGGAATAATAAAATTTCCAGAATATTAAGCTTGTTGTAAGAAAGGTGCTTTCAAATACCCGGGGATTAGCTACATAATCTATCAGCTAAGGAAACTAGGAGAATAGATTTAAATCAGTTGCAACAAGATGAAAGATATTGGATAAGTTACGCAGATAGTAGTCCAAAGTCACTAAACTTTCCCAAGTGCAGAGAGGACAATAAAAGTTGGAAAATAATATTGAAGGAGGAAGAATTCATATTGTGGATGAATGCACTCAAAAGGTCATGTCTCTTCTTTGGCGGTGCCTCAAAACTGAATCCGGGGAAAGCAGGAGCAGGGGGAAGAATTTTTGACAAAGGCAAGTAAAACCCCATCTTGTTTGAATGGGGTTTGGGCACAAAATCAAACAAAAAGGTTGAGGCCTATGGGACCCTCTTGGGAGTCAAAATCCTAAGAACAAGGAATATAATGAACCCAGTAATCTTGGGTGATTCCTCCATTCTTATCCAGGCAATGGGTAAGAATACTAATTTGAAAAATGTAGCTCTAGGCCACATCATAACCAGGATTAACCAGGAGATAAAATAACTTGGTTAAATAACTTTCTTTCACATCTTAAGGGACAACAATAAAATGGCACATATCCAAGCAAACAAGGCAGTGGCACGAGCTCCAGGAGAAGCCTGGATTAATAATGAAACATGTAGTCTTCTAATTCCATGATCACACAATTATGCCTAAGATCTTTAGAAACTGAAGCTGGTCTCCTTCAAATATTTCTCTCCTCATTCTTAGCCCATAAAAGGATCTTCTTCATGTGTACTCATCGATTTAAATGTATCTTTATGGGAGATCACCCTCCCTCACAATCTCTCCGTGACTAGACCACCTCTCCCTCTCACCTCCAACTGCCTCCCATCCCTTCTAACTATTTATCCTGCCCTCCCTGCTCTCCTCCACACTCCTTCCCCTGTCTCCTTTCTCTCCCGTCATGTAGCTCCTCTATTCCCTACTCTCGGCTTCACTTGAAATGTTGTTCCCTTTATCCAAGCCATTTTTTCCACACTTGTCCTGTGTCCCCTCCCTATCCGAGCTCTGCTCTCCCATTCGATCCTACACCTCTCCCTTATTGGTGTGATATTCGTCTTCCTATCACCCCCCCTCCTCTGTCTACATTTCTGCCCTCTCTATTTTGTTGTTACCCCCTCTTCTTCTGTGGAACAATTTGCATCTTCTTTTGCAGGTCTTCAACAAGCTATGATCATGTTCCTCCTTGTTAGTTCAACCATGGATACTAGGGAGTCAAAGTCACAGTCATGCATCCACTGTCAAGCGCATAAAGTTCTCATGGAACAAATCAAATATCAAGTTAACCAAATGCACTATTATAACAATGTTGAAATTGATTGCCTTCAGAAATAATGGGTAGAGACAAAGAAATAATTGTTAGAAATCTCCAATAGGTGTGCACATCTAGAAAACTCCATCAAATTTCTGTGAGATGTCATAAAAAAAAACTAGAGGAAGGTTCCAACTCTCTTGATCATGGAAGTAGATTTCGAGACAATGAAAGAAAATTGTCAATCAAGATTAACATCCTCTGCAAAAATGGCTCTATAGCAATAATTTTGCGTATCGCAACAATCTCTAGTTATTAGTCTATTTGCATACTATACATTATGAAGACGAAATGTATGTTGTTGTTACAACATTTTGTAAAAATATTCAAACTTAATGTTGTGGACAAACGTGGGTCCTTCAAAGATAGTCCGGTCTTTGTAGAGCCAGTAGCAAATGTTCTAGCTCGCCCTCTTTTTTGGCCAGATATGGCAATCTTGTAACGAGGAGCTAAGTCTCTTCCCCCTTTTGGTATTAATATCATATAACTGATCTTGTTTATAAAAAAAATAAAAAATAAAAAAACAGGTCATTGAAAGATCTAACCAGTTCAATACATCAACACACTCTACCTTTGGAATCTTGAAGAGCGGAGAGGGACCCAAAATTTAGATATAGCACTACAAGGAAAATACCTTCTAACGAAGGTTTTTAGTGTTATAAAATTGGCCAAAATTATCAAAAAACATCATCTAAAACATTTCTTTGTAATAGCAGATGTTTTAGTGGAGATTATAATGGAACTTCATCACAACTGAAAAAAATTTGGGCGGCTGAAGGTTTTAGCAGATGCTTTTGTTTTTTGCGATGCGCTTCATGGAACAAGTAGCACTAGTGCACTACATATATAAATGCACCAGTCAACATACATGACTAAAAACACTAAGGCATTGAATGCAAAGAATAATGGTGCATGAAATTTATACCGCACCAGTGCGAATATCTCTCTCTCTCTCTCTCTCTCTCTATATATATATATATATATATATATATTAAAAAAAAAACCTAGGAGTTCTTGTAAGAAACAGCATGGAGGCACACAAAAAATAATTGTAGTCTCGGTGCTTTTGTGTAAACTTTCAGTGCTTATGCATATTGTTTGTATTAACACACTAGTACGCTAGGTATATAAAAGGACTGGTGTTTTTAATTTTCATAATGCACCGGGGTTGGAAATAATATTTTGTAAGATCATGGTGTTAATTTTATGAAAGCACTGGTGCGTTAAGAATTATAATGCATTGGGGTGTTAATTGCAAACAATATGGGTGCTTGAAGGACTAAATACCCCATTGTTGTCATTTTACAAAAAGGCATAGGTGATGCAAAAATATGTTGTCACAGTGCTTTTATATAACATAACACACCAGTGCATTTTGATGTTATGGATGCACCAGTTTTTCATATGAGATTTTCTCTTTTTTAAAAACATCAACCTAAGACAATGCAATTATAGTAATTTTTTAAATCTAATATTCATCAAAAAATCGACATATATCTTATCACAGTATTCATATAAATTAAAATTTGATTAGTGCATTTGTATGTGATGTTTGGATTAATTTTCTATATTATTAGATTTCAAAATTTCTTCATTATAATATTTAATCATATATATATATATATATATATATATAATCAATGGTGTAACATTTCACAATGACATTGGATAACACAATAGAATAAATTAAAATGTATTTGTTAGGTCCCTATATTACTAGTATAGTCCCTTATTATTGTTAGTGTAACCCCCTTATTATTATTGTTGTACCCCTGTAACCCCAATATTGTTATTATTGTGCCCTTACATTATTATTGTTAGGTCAGCTACGATTATATTGTGATCCCATGGACTCCTATATATAGAAGGAGGTTTTCTCATTTGTATCATCCAAGATTTTTTCATTTATGTAATGTATTGGAGGTTTCCCCTTGAAGTGGCTGATTGTCTAAGGCATTGATCTCTCTTTTCTTCTATTTTTGGAGATGGTTTCATAACATTTGGTATCAGAGCTTTGGATTCTAGGCTTTTGCTGCTCCAAACAGGTCATCGTGGCATTTTTTCTAAATTTTTTTTTTCTATGAAGTTTCAGAAGCTGAAATTTTTATAGAGCGAAGTTGCAATCCTAAGGAACGTTGTGTAAAAATTTCAGATCTTGTTTCACAATATTTTCGGAGATACGATATGTGCAAGTTAGGGTTTTTTCAGGCTCCCTAATTTCACCTACACTAGGTCATCGTGGAATTTTCGCTATAAATTTTGTTCTACTAAGTTTCAGAAGCTGATATTTTTACAGAGAAAATCTAACATCCTGAGGAATGTCGTATAAAAATTTTAGATATTGGTTCGCAATATTTGTGGAGATAGGACCTGTGGAAGTTAAGGTTTTTTCAGGCTCCCAAATTTCATCTCAGAGAGGTGACTGTGGGAAAATCATCATAAATCTCTCTTTGAGCATCAGATTGGAATTTTGTAAAAAGTAGCCGCAAGTACATAGATTGTAGTTTCCTGTATATCAATTTCATAGCTGAAGGAGGAAACTGTCACACGTGGCACGCCGTACAATTTTGCTCTACTAAACTAGTCCATAATTAGGTCATTGTGGTAGATTGGGCATAACTTTGTCTTGAAGAATCTAAATCAGGTCAGACCTAGGGCATTGGAAAGAAGCTTCAGAGGGATACTACAGGGCCTAATTTAAGATATTGAAGATCCACAATTACATAGATAATTTATTTTCATTATCGAGCTCCTTAAAAGCAAGAAAATGATGTGTATTGTTTTTTCGAATTGCATAAGTCTTGTGTGAAAAATATGTTTGAATTGATTCCAAGGGAATATTGTAGAATATATATTAGTATTGGGTTCTAAAATTCCTCCTAAAAATAATTCAACACCCATTAAGCCTTTATAAGGCTCTAATATGACTCATGAAGGCGAAGAATTGCAACATGAGATGTCAAAATTACAAGAGCAAGTGCACCAAATTTCGCTCTCGCAAAGAGCAACAAAAAATGAAATGGAAGTTTTGAAGAAAAGCGTGGAAGCCAAGATGGATGGAATGGAAGCTAAGATAGATGACATGGAATAAAAAATGAAAGACAACATGGAAAACATGAAGAATGATCTAAAAGCAAACATAGAAGGTTTGACAAAGTTGATACAAGAAATGTTTCCTAATGGCGAAAAGATAGTATAGGAAACTCATGATGGGAACAAAATAAATGTTAATCGTGATTTTATAAACTCTAATGTTGGATGGAAGAACCATTATATTCCAAAGATGGACATGAGGAAGTTTTATTGCAAGGATCCCGTAACATGGATACTACAGATGGAGCAATATTTTGATCTCAATAATGTGCAAAACACATAAAAGGTACGCATTGCAACTTTACATTTAGAACAAAATACATTTGTATGGTATCGATGGCTTTGCTCCCATAAAAATATTGTCACTTGGTCAATTTTTATGGAGGAAATGATAACACATTATGATGATACAAAGGGCAACACCTTCTTTAGTCAATTGATAAATCTCAAACAAAAGGGTTCAATGGTGGAGCACAATGAGGACTTTCAAAAGTTGAATATAAGGGTAATTGATATTCTAGAGGAACACAGGATTGATGTCTTCATAGGGACTTTAAAGGATAACATCCAACATGAAGTTCGAGTTTGGGAACCTGATTCATTGGAGAAGGCATTCAAATTGGCAAGAAAAATTGAATGTAAAATTATGGCGACAAGGAAGACTACCACTCACATCTATAAATATGGAAGTGTTGCTACTCCTAGACTTCCACAACCTACAAGGTTGACACCACAACAATTGGAAGAAAAAAGAGAAAAAGGGCTTTTCTATAGTTGTGATAGCAAATACACTAAAGGTCATAAGTGTGCCAAGAAGAAATTATTTTACATAGATTGTGAAGAGGAGGAAGAAAATGAACAAGAAACTTCAAGAGAAGAGGATATACACCAGGAACCAACCTTAGAAGAAGAAGAAATGAGTCCAATCATATTGTGTAATGCATTGGTAGGTATTACCACTCCTTAAAATCTCAAGATAGAAGGACATATCAAGAAGAAAAAGGTAATCATGTTGATTGATTCAGGTATTACCCATAATTTTATTCATTGTAAGGTAGCCAAGGAATTGAATTGTTTCCTATACCCAGCACCAGAATGTCAGGTGATGGTTGCAAATGGAGGAAATATAATTGCTCTGGAAAATGTCATAATATCAAGCTAACCATGGGGGAATATGTATTGAATATTCCAATGCTTTCCATTCCAATGGGAGATGTTGATGTTGTACTAGGAGTACAATGGTTACAATCATTGGGTACAATATCTTTTAATTTTCAAGAACTTTTTTTAAAATTTTTTTTCGGAAGGAAAGGAATTCGAATTACAGGGTATCGCAGGGAAGATGGGAAAGATAATAAGCTCTAATGTCATGACAAAGCTTCTGAAGAAAGAACAACGAGGCGTAATTGCACAATTACGCTCACTAGAAGTTCCAACATCAAAATCATCTATTTCTCCATATCTCCAAAAAGTCTTGGAAAATCATTCCAAGGCATTTGAAACTCTCAAATGACTCCCACCTATTCGTGATCATGATCATGCTATTCATTTGATTCCAGGAAGTGTTCCTCCAAACATTAGGCCTTACAGATATCCTTATGTCCAAAAGAGCGAAATTGAACGTATGATTGCAGAAATGTTAGAGGCTGGTATAATTCAACCTAGTCAAAGTTCTTTCTCTGCTCCAGTCGTATTGGTGCATAAGAAAGATGGATCACGGCGCATGTGTCTGGATTATAGGGAGCTCAATAAGATCACAATTAAAGATAAATTTCCCATTCTTGTGATTGATGAATTATTGAATGAATTACATGGAGAATTTTTTTTTACCAAGTTGGATCTTTATTCAGGATATCATCAAATTAGAATGAAGACGAAAGATATTCCAAAAACATCATTTCGAACTCATGACGGTCATTATGAATTTTTGGTCATGCCTTTTGGCCTTACCAATGCACGTTATACATTTCAAGGGTTGATGAATTCCATTTTCAAACCCCTCCTTAGAAAATTTGTGCTAGTGTTTTTTGATGATATACTAATCTACAACAGGTCTTGGAAGGATCATACTCAACATGTTGACAGGGTGCTCAAATTATTGAAGGACAAATAATTATATGCAAAAACATCCAAATGTTTCTTTGGAGTACAAGAGGTAGAATATCTGGGTCATATTGTATCTCATGAGGGTGTTAAGGTAAAGCCTAACAAAATTAGAGCCATTAAGGAATGGAAAGTCCCCACAACCATAAAACAATTGCGAGGATTTCTTTGGCTAACAGGGTATTATCGCAAGTTTGTTAAGTATTATGGACGAATAGCAGCACCTCTAAAAACATTATTGAAGAAAGATGCATTTTCATGGACTCTTAAAGAAACTGAGGCCTTTGAACATCTTAAAGAGGCAATGTGCCTAGCACCAGTCTTAGCTATGCCAGACTTCACAAAAATCTTTATTGTGGAATGTGATTCCTCAAGAAATGGAATTGGTGCTATTTTAATGTAAGAAGGAAGACCCATTGCTTTTGAAATTTGTCCAATCAAAGGAAATTATTTATAGAAATCTATTTATGAAAAGGAAATGTTGGCAATAATAATTGCACTAAAGAAATGACGACCTTACCTAATGGGAAGACACTTCAAGGTAAAAACTGATCATGATAGTCTTAAACACTTTTTGGAACAAAGACTATCTTCAGAAGAGCAACAAAAATGGGTCACAAAGATGTTGGGTTATGACTTTGAAATCATCTACAAAAAAGGGAAGCTAAATGTTGGCGCAGATGCACTCTCAATAAAGGATGAAGAGGTGGAAGCATTTCTTTGTGCCATTTCTATTATACAACCAGATTGGATAACTGAAGCAAGGGATGAATGGAAGAAGGACGGAGAAGTGTGGACACTCATTCAAAAGTTGCAGCAAGATCCTAGTAAATATGATACATTTAGTTGGAAAAATGATGCCTTATGGTACAAAGATCGCTTATATATTTATAAGAATTCCCAACTAAAAAAAAATATTCTTTTGGAATTGCACACTTCTCGTTTAGAAGGACACCCAGGATTTTTAGAAACTTGCCACAGGGTGAAGAAATAATTTTTTAGGGATGGCCTTAAATTTGATATTCAAAAGTTTGTGGCAGAATGTTTGGTTTTCCAGCAAAATAAAGTTTAGACAATTAAGAGTCTTCTACAACCTTTATCCATTCAGAGTATCTCATCAAGTGGAAGAACTTACCCATTGAAGATTCTACATGGGAGGATGAGAATTTTATACGAAAGCATCCGGAGCTACTCAAGCGTTGAGGACAACACTTTTTTGAAGGAGAGGGGCATGTTAGGTCCCTATATTACTAGTATAGTCCCTTATTATTTTTAGTGTAACCCCCTTATTGTTATTGTTGTACCCAAGTAACCCCAATATTGTTATTATTGTGCCCTTACATTATTATTGTTAGGTCGGCTAGGATTATATTGTGATCCCATGGACTCCTATATATAGAAGTAGGATTTTTCATTTGTATCATCCAAGAATTGTTCATTTATGCAATGTATTGGAGGTTTACCCCTCGAAGTGGGTGATTTATAAGGCGTTGATCTCTCTTTTCTTCTATTTTTGGAGCTGGTTTCATAACATTATTTTAATATATATCAATAAGAGGCTTTGTCATACAATATGGTATTTTTAGTGGTAACCCCTTGTCTTTCAATGAGGACATTTTATCCATTACATTAAACAAAATCTCTGATTTTCATAGACAATTATTTCAAAAAATA
Organism: Pinus albicaulis; assembly: GCA_034641835.2. Taxonomy (NCBI): domain Eukaryota; kingdom Viridiplantae; phylum Streptophyta; class Pinopsida; order Pinales; family Pinaceae; genus Pinus; species Pinus albicaulis. The sequence goes on from CM076579.1 coordinate 1,456,394,238, forward strand.
CAATAGGTTGCATTAACATCTAAATAGATCATCATTCTTTGCTAGAACTATTGTCAGTGCTCGAGCTACTTCCATGCCTTGAGTTTTTTGGAGGAATGTTTTGTTGATTGCATCGATTGTTTTCATCTTCTTGATCTTGTTTCATTTGCAAACATAAAAATAAAGTGTAAAGAGTGTATCTACATTGGTGAGAATAATGAAAATTGAAATAATTGATATACATCAATGTAATCAAATAGAAATGTACCATAGCAAGAAGTGACTCATAACTATCCACATGGTTTCAAAACAAAATCTCACGTCTTGTTGCAACAAGTTTGCGTAGTTCCATACTTTGTTTCTTGCAAGTTTTAAACCCCATTATAAATTATAGATTTAATATAATTTTTTTTTTGTTCTATTAATTTTAAGCTCAAAGAAGTAAAACAACATAGATATTTACAAATTCCACAATTAATTTATGATATGCCAACATATACTCACAATCCATATTTAACCCAATCTCAATCAATTCTTCCAATGGTTCTTATTTGTAGGTTAACACCTATTTGAAGACATTCGAGGATGGTCATTTTAAAACAACTTAAAATACACAAAAATGAAGCTTTGAGTTGTTAAAAGGAAATATTAACAATTACTCACAAAGTTTGAAATCAACCAATTTCTTCCTTGTTGTTCTGTTTTATGTGTTGAATGAGTTCCATTTTGCTTTCTTTTTTGCAAGAAAATACTTAAAAATTAATATTTAATACTAAATTATTTTTTATATGTACAAAGTCAATCATGATTACATACATTTTAAGTTGGTTGTTGTTGAGATGGCTCCTCTTGTGATGAAATTATGTCCATTTCTTTGACCATTTCCTTGTACACTTTTTTGGACATCCCTACTGGTATGTTTCACATATTAGCTCGTTGATCATTTGAGATTTTCATAATCTTCCTGAAAAAAGTAATAAACTATTTTTATATTGATATTTGAAAACTAAATATAACAAAATTGATATTAATAAATGAATGGTTTTTAGTAATATTTACATATAATTTTAGAAAATCATTTTAATTAAGAATATTACATTTTGAATGATTCTTTTTTGTTGTTGTATGTTTTTTCTATTGCAAGTTTGACATGTCTCATTGACTATTGCTATAGAAACGCTTCATGTAGTTTAGATATAATTTGGTTCTTAGAATAATTGGATTGATTTTTGTATTGTAAGTGGAAAGTACATTTATACATTCTTTCCACTAGATCTCTGATAGTTTTGTAAAAAAAAATCTCCGTTTCGTTAACCTCCAGCGCCACTCCAAATGAGCTAAGAACCAATTCATCGTCATTTACATGTTCTATAATTTTTGTTTCTTAGAACGACATTGATCTTTTCCTTCGTTGTTGCTCCATGTAGAGGATTAAACATATATGAATTAATAGATTGTTTGAAACATGTTCTCTAATATTCTGAAGTATATTATTAGTGAAAATTCAAAAAAAAAAACTCATATTGAATAATATTTTTTCATTCACCTAATTCATCCTTCTACAATTTTTCTATAATGCTTTTACGTTCTTCTGCACTTATATTAGAAATAATCTTATCGAACTTCTTCATTTTGTGGCTCTACGTGACACACATTGATCAGAGGCTCAATATTTATCTCAAAAATTAAAGTGCTCAGAAATGCTCCAAACCAAAACGATCGAATAGAGCTCGTCACCAGGATTTCAACGCAACTCCTTTCATCAAAATCCAAGTTCGTATGAGTAAGTTATGATCTGTTGTTCGTTTTCTCAAACAGGTAAAAAATTTGTAGAACCTTGACAGACTGATGACTTAGCAATCTAGTCAGCACCTCAGGAATATCCAGGGAATATTCTCCAATTCTCAGCCAATGACACTCTGACAAGTGTCATAGTCAGATTCTCCAATGTTGCTTGGGAAATTGAATTTTTTCTTCCTAATCTTAAGGTTGAAATTTACTAAGTATGGTGCATTATTATTATTATTATAATTTTTATTGGTGAAATTGAGCCAATGTAGAAGGGACACGTGGAGCAGCCGAAGGTTTCCATGTGCCCTCCCCCATGGCATTGAAGGTTGGCAACATATATTTTAAACAAGGTCGAATTCAAAGGTCGTATGAGCGTAAATATTATTTATATCCAAGGTTCAATACAAAGGTTCATTCAAAAAAATTTATTGACTTAGGAGGGGCGAAGGTCGGGGTCGACCCCGCGACCTGCACCATACAAGCGCCAGCACCAACCATTACACCACGCACTAAGTTATTAACCCATAAAGTGCCCAGTTGTATTTAAAGTGTTTACATGCCAGAGTTGGGGGTTCGGAGGGGGCTAGCCTTGCAGGCCAGCCCCCTCCCATTTGCTCGTAAGTGGATCCAAGGGCGAGCGCTATTTCACCAGTGATAAATTAAAACTATTAAACACACTTATTTATGCCACTAATCTGGCTTAATCCATAATAATCTGTGGTTAAGCGCTAAACGCGCTTAGCGCTAATACAACATTAACCCTCAGTTAATAACACTTTAATGTGCGCTTATCTTAAGTTAATGTGTAGTTAAACTGGTAGAGGAGATGGCGGAGCCCGCCAAATGTGACGGAGCTCCATTTTTAGTGGAGCTATCTGGCTAGATTCCAGATTTAGTGGAGAAATTATAGGAAAAATTGGTTTTTCCATAACTGAGGCAATTTTCAACCAATATTGGCTTAGGAAGAGTCATTCTTGGTACATTTTGATGTTTTGGAGCCATTGGAGTAGGTTGTAGAGGAAACAAGAGATTGTAAACAACACTTTTTCACAATTGAAGCTAATAGAAAGGCCCATGCCATGGAAGCTGGACCAAGGAGATGTAGCCCAAGAGGGGTGAAATCCTTCATCAAAACCATGTTTATTTGACTCAATTGTCTGTTTTTGATGTGTGTTTATATGCTTTTGTTCAAAATTTAGTTTTCATGCTTTTATGTTCATGAAATATACTTAATCTCATCAAGTTTGTTGATTTATCAATCATAAGCACATGTATAAACCCTTTTACAAGAAGCAAACATAACCACTTTCATATTAAATCTGAAACTGGTATTTGCATAACATTAACTAACAATCAATTTCAGATCAAGTTGGTATCAAAGCAAAGGTTATTTTCTTGCTTTTGTTGATATTGTGCAAGAAGGGTTTTAATAGTTGCAATCTTGTGATGCTTACAAGTTTGAAGTTGCAGAGAGGAGAAGGGAAATTATTGGTTGTTAATCCCGAGATTAGGAAAAGAAGAAAGAGAGTTGAGAGAGCATCATCTTCACCCAAATTTCCATTCATAGCTACACTTGAAGCACCTCAATTTCTATCTTCAACAATTGAGATTGAAGAGGTACAAATTTCACAAGAAGCTGAGGTGATTGAAAAGGTATAAGCATCAGAAGTTGAGCTTGAATCCTTAGCCATTATGTAAGGTATTGGAAAGAATCTAGGACATTCAGAAGAGGAATATGTCAAGAGAGACTTCAAGGACATTTAGAGAATGGTTAAAATCATGTTTGATGCATTCACTGCAGAAAGGGAAGGAGAAGGTTCTAAGCCTCCACATGGAGAAGGAACTTCAGATGACAAGAAGGATGAAGAGAAGAGTTCAAAGAGTAGTGGAGGAAAGCCACCTCCATCTCCACCATCCTCATCCTCATCATCTTGATCATCATCATCTTCCACTTCCACCACAAAAACCACCCACACTCATTCAAAAACCCTAAAAGTAAAAACTCCATTACTCAATTTGGACATCAAGTTTTAACTTCCCATGTACAACGGTGAGGTAAATGCAGAGAAGTTAGACAATTGGATCTGTCAATTGGAATTATACTGTAGAATTCAGAATCTACAAGAGGACAACATAAAGATCCAGTTGGCTTCATTAAAGCTAGAAGGAGCAGCACTAGTTTGGTGGGAGGCAAAGACTCAAGAGGAAATGTGAATCCATGGTAAGATGTCCATTTCTAGGGTTGAATTCATTTTTTCCATTAAAATACAATTTTACCCATTAACATATATGTAAAAAGAAATTATGATTTTGAAAAACTTTAGGCAACTCAAGGTCCAAATAGTTCAAGAGTATACCCAGGAGTTTAGAAAGAGGGCTTTGTTGTTAGGAGTAAACTTGAATTCCCAAGACACAATCTTGAAATACAATGGGGGTTTAAATTTCTATTTGAAACATACTATCCTTATGTTTAACCCAAACAACTTAGATGAAGTATGTGTGCAAGCCACACATCTTGAAGCAAGGAGAAAGAACATTCAGGAAGAGGGTAGTATGAAGAAGCCATTCAAGGGTAAGTGAAAATAGAAGGGAAATAAGAATGCAAGCATCAAGAAAGAAGGGGATAAAACTACATGCAAACATTGTTCCAAAGAGGGGAATGATGAATCCCACTGTTGGAAAATACATCCCGAACTAAGGCTAAAGAAACCAAATAACAAGGGGAAGCAAAAGATGAATGCCACCACACAACAAGATCTTGGATCTGATTCCGGTGATGAGACCAAGATCGTAGCCATGGTCAACAAGGGAAAGGAAGCCATAGCAAGTAGTAGTTCCTAAAATAGTCACAAAAACACTCCAAATGAAGACACGAGGATAGAATTGTTCCATGTGGTAGTGATTTCAAATCATACAAAGATTGATGCCTTGTTTGATAGTGGGTCACAAGCAAACTTGATTTTAGAAGACTTGGTAAAAAAGCTTAACCTTGAAACCGTAACACATCATAAACCATACCCTTTGGGTTGGATAGTTAAGAATTCCAATTTACAGGTTACAAGGAAATGCATATTTCAATTTGCTATTACTGCAAACTTTGTTGATGAAGTCGAGTTAGATGTGGTTCCACTTGACATTTCCGGGATTATATTGGGAAGTCCATATTTGTATGACAGGAAAGCGGTGTTTTGTCGCCATGAGAAAAAATATCATTTTCTTAAGGATGGGGTGGAGTATATTGTGAGATCTCATTGCAAAAAGCTAAATATTTCTTTAGTTCGTGTAGGGAAAATGAAGAGGCTAGTTAATGCAAGTAAAAATTTTGTGCTTCTCATGATCAAGAAAAAAGATGATGTTGATTATGAATATTTTGAAGTATGTGATGACAAATTAAAATCTGATTTGTTTGATGTGGTAAGTCAACATGGTGAGATGTTTCAAGAACCAAGTGGGTTACCTCCCAAGAGGGGAATTCAGCATGAGATTTAGTTGTAACAGGATGTTCCACTTCCAAACATTGGTATGTATCACATGTCAATTATGGAGAGTTTGGAAATCAAGAAGAAGATTCAATAATTTCTAAACAAAGGTATCATACGCCTATCTACTTCACCATGTGGTTCACCAATTTTTTTGGTACCAAAGAAGGATGAGACTTGGTGCATGTGCATATATTTCCGTGCACCGAATAAAATCACGGTAAAGAATCACTATCCAATCCCACACATTGATTATTTGCTTGATCAGTTAAATTATGCAAGTATTTCACTAAGCTAGACTTACGAAGTGGTTATCATCAAGTTAGAATAGCTGAGGAGGACATTTGGAAAACTGCATTTAAAACTAGACAAGGATTGTTTGAGTGGCTAGTTATGCCATTCGGTCGAACAAATGCTCCAACTACTTTCATGAGAGTTATGAATGATGTACTAAGACCATTTCTAGATGACTTCGTCATTGTTTACTTAGATTATATTTTGATATTCAACAAATCAAGAGATGAACATGTCATGCATGTGAACAAGGTACTTGATGTCTTGAACAAAGAGCAGTTATTTTTAAAGATGTCGAAGTGTAAGTTTGGCAAGAATTATTTAGTGTATTTGGGACAAATTATTGGAGGAGTTGAGCTGAAGATAAACCCTTCCAAAGTATAGGTCATTCTGAATTGGCCCAAGCCCAATACAGTTACAGAGGTAAGAAGCTTTCTTGGGGCAGTACAGTATTGGAGGAAATTCATTGTTATGTTTTTCTTCCATTGCAGCTCCGTTACATGCATTGACAAGTGTCAAGAAAGTTTTCCATTAGGGATATATGCAACAAAAAGAATTTGATGCTTTAAGGCAAAAGATAATTTCAGCACCGATATTGGCTCTTCCGGATCTTAGACAACCATTTGAGATCCAAACATATGCAAGTGAATACACCATGGGAGCATTTCTCATGCAGCATGGTAAGCCTATTCCGTTTCATTCTAAAAATTTTAATGGTGCTGTGACTAATTATCCCACCTATGAAAAAGAGTTATATGCATTGGTACAAAGTGTAAATAAATGGAAGCACTATTTGATGGCGAAAGAGAAAATTATCCATACCGACCATTAGCCATTGCAGTACTTACAATCACAGTAAAAGTTGCAGCAATCAAGACATTTCAGATGGATGGGATTTCTACAACAATTTCATTTGGTTATCAGGTATAAAAAGGGAATCTACAATAAGGTAGTTGATATGCTCTCTAGGCCTATTGTAAATTCATCTATTATACTCAGGCACAATTCAGTTATGTATGAAATTTACATTGAACAATATGCATACGGTAGTGATTTTCAAGATGTGTATGAAATCTTGAGTCAAGGAAACCAAAATGAAGAGTTAGATTATCATGTGCATAACAGTTTTTTGTATCACTTGGGGCAAGTTATACATACCACAGGGAGAAAGAAACAATATCATAAGGGAGGCACACACTTCATTGATTGTTGGACATTTCAGTGTAGGCAAGACGGTAGCGAATCTCCAAAGGTATTGTTATTGACCACTCATGATTGATAGTGTATTTCGTTTTATTAGTGGATGTTCTTTATGTGCAATAATTAAGCCTAGTAATAGGAAAATTGGATAATACACTCTACTTCTGATTCCTTCACATCCTTGGGAGAGTATATCAATGGATTTTTTAGGTGGTCTTCCAATGTCAAGGAAAGGTCATGATTACTTGTATGTTGTTGTAGATATGTTCAACAAAATATGTCTTTTGATGCCATGTAAAAAAAAATTACAACTGAACAAAAATCTCATCTTTTCTTTCAAAATGTATGGGTTCATTTTGGTCTTCCTACTTCTATTGTAAGTGATCGAGATTCCCAGTTTTTTGGGAATTTTTGGCCAAAATTATGGGACATGATGGACACAAAGTTGAATAAGAGTACAACATTTCCACAAACAGATGGTCAAACCGAGGTGGTTAACATGAAAATCATTCATCTTCTTAGAGGTTATTGTAGCAAGCATCCCAAGTTGTGGGATGAACAATTGCATTACATTCAACATGCATACAATAGGGCAAAGCCTTTTTCCACAAACACATCGCCATTTGAGGCATGTCTTGGGTACTTGCCAATATCACCTTTGGACTTCATTTTTGAGAAATATGTTGCAATAGATGGTCATAGTGACATAGATAAGGCAAGGAAGTTCATTGAGAAAATTCATTTGGTACATCACACATTGAGAAAATTCATTTGGTACATCACACAATGCAATAACAACTTGAAAAGAGTCAAAGCAGCTACAAGGCAAGGCATGATAAACATCGTGTTGATCACAAATTCCGGGTTGGAGATGAAGTTTGGTTATATATCAATAAATAAATATTGCAAGGGGAAGGTAAAAATCTCAAGCCAATCCATTATGGTCCATTTAAAATTCTAGAAAAGATTGGTACTAATGCATTTAAGCTAGATTTGCCTACTTATATGCAAATATATTATGTCATTAATGTTGAGAATTTGAGATTGTTTGAGCCTCCTTTGATTTATGATCACGAAGAGCATGTTCAGATGCCATCAATAGATGATTTCTCACCAGAATATCTTGATGAAATTCAACAAGATCTCATACTTGACAGAAGAACTAGAACTTCAAGGAGAGGGAATGTTGAATACCTTAGAGTGGGACTCAAGGGACAAAATCATTCCAAGGCCAAATGGTTGGAGAGTGAAAGGGTCAGGGAGATGTACCCTTACCTACTGAAAAACTGATAGTATCTTTTGGGGTCCAAAAGGCTTCTAGTGGGGAGGAATGATAAGAGGCTCAATATTTAGCTCAAAAATGAAAGTGCTCATAAATGCTTCAAACTAGAATGAACGGATAGATCTCATCACCAGGATTCCAACGCAACTTGTTTCATCAAAATCTGAGTTTGTATGAGTAAGTTATGATATGTTGTTTGTTTTCTCAAACAAGTAAAAAATGTGCAGAACAGTGACAAAATGATGACTTGGAAATCTAGTCAACACCTCTGGAATATCCTGTCACAGTCAGATTCGCCAATGTTGCTTGGGAAATTGAATTTTTTCTTCCTAATCCTAAGGTTGAAATTTTCTAAGTGTGGTGCATTATTATTATTTTTAATATTGGTGAAATTGAGCCAATGGAGAAGGGACACGTGGAGTAGCCGGAGGCTGCCACGTGCCCTCCCCCATGGCATTGAAGGTTGGCAACATATATTTTAACCAAGGTCTAATTCAAAGGTCATATAAGTGTAAATATTATTTATATCCAAGGTTAAATGAAAAGGTTCATTCAACAAAATTTATTGACCGAGGAGGGGTAGAGGTCAAGGTCGACCCTGCGACCTCCCCCATACAAGCGCCAACACCAACCATTACACCATGCACCAAGTTCTTAACCCATAAGGCGCTTGCTTGTATTTAAAGTGTTTAAGCGACAGAGTTGGGGGTCCGGACCTCCCATATGCTCGTAAGAAGAACCAAGGGCGAGCGCTATTTCACTCGTGGGAAATTCAAATTGTTAAACACGCTTATTTATGCCACTAATCTGGTTTAATCCATAATAATATTTGGTTAAGCACTAAATGCGCTTAGCGCTAATACAAAGTTAACCCTCTGTTAATCACACTTTAATACACGCCTATCTTAAGTTAATGAGTAGTTAAACTGGTGGAGGAGATGCCGGAGCCCACCAAATGTGGCAGAGCTCTAGTTTTAGTGGAGCTATCTGGCCAGATTCCAGATTTAGTGGAGAAATTGTAGGAAAATTTGGTTTTTCCATAACTGAGGCAAGTTTCGACCAATTTTGGCTTAGGAAGAGTCATTCTTGGTAGATTTTGATGTTTTGGAGCCATTGGAGCAGGTTGTAGAGGAAACAGGAGACTGTAAACAACACTTTTGCATAATTGAAGATAATACAAAGGCCCATGCCATGGAAGCTGGACCAAGGAGATGTAGCCCAGGAGGGGTGAACTCCTTCATCAAAACCATGTGTATTTGACTCAGTTGTCTGTGTTTGCTGTGTGTTTATATGTTGTTGTTCAACATTTAGTTTCCATGCTTTTATGTTCATGAAATACACTTAATCTCATCAAGTTTGTTGATTTATCAATCATAATCACATGTATAAACCCTTGTACAAGAAGCAAACCTAAGCACTTTCATATTAAATTTGAAACTGGTATTAGCATAACATTAACTAACAATCAATTTCAGATCACACATTAACCAATACATATTAGTTAAACTTACATATAGTTCAAACATATTAATTTTATAGAGAATTTACGAAGAACTTGCATTCTCTGTTTTTTTCGATGTGTTATCATTGTGTCAATCAATATTTTTGTTACTTGACGCACTCTCATAATTTTTTTTATCAATATACAACCTATACCATTCAATATAGAAGTCATTAAATATATTTTATAAATAAATCAAATAATTTCTAGTGAAAAAAAGCTATGGTAACCAATGCGTTTATTCCAATAAACGCACTAGGTGTTTAATTGTTCGGCACCATCAGGGAAAAACAATTTTTAAATTATGACGGTGCGGTTTGTAACGATAAACACATCGTAATTATTTAACGGTGCTATTTGGTAGTGGTGCCTTGGTGCGTTCTATCACACTAGGAGAAACAATGAACAAACTCGACAGAATCGACAATGTTATAATATACCGGTGTGTAATAAAACACATGGCGCACCAATGCATTATATTATACAAGGCACACCACAAAAGATATATCCGTTTTATTTATTTACTTATTATTATTATTATTATTTTAATTTTTTTTTTTAATCGACAAGGCCAACAGGGTTTGGATCTAATTCAATAAATGATTCCCCTACTTTACGTGCCAATCACAATATATATAGTCAGTACACAAACCCATTAAATCTAAAATGCCTAAAATGAAAAACCCTAATTGTGAACTCGTAGAGGAAGTTAAACCATGAGGTGAAATTTTGCAGGAAGAAGCAACGCTTTATGGTAAGTATTGCTTTTTTTTTCTTCTAAATTTTAATTAAATTTAAATAGCCACAAATATTGATTTATTTTACTAGTAAAATCAACAATATTTTTTTATTATATAGGGTTTTTATTTTTTGAATTGTGAATAAATCTAATAGAAATCGTAAAAATAATTAACAGTAAAATTTAAATATTTTGCTATCTTGGTTTTTGAGTGAATCACCATACCTTGCACATTCTATTTTTTTTTGTGGTTCCAAAATCTTTTGCTGCTCCACAATGCTCCCAATATGTTTCTCTTTCAAATGATCTCTCTTTTAATTTATTAGTAAATAAAGGATAAAATTTAAAACTTTTACTATGCATGGTTTTGAGTGAATCACCATACCTTTAAGCTTCTAATCTTCTGAATAGTTATGATACTCCCACTAGTAGAAAATGATGAAATTAGTGACTAGGTGACTAAAAAAGTTAGTCACTGCAATTATTTCAAGTGAATTACAACTAAATTTGAGCAATTTTAAGTGATCGAACTAAAAATGACTAACTTAAACGACTAATTTAGTTTAGGGATAAAATATATGACTAGATAATAATTTTTTGGGTCTACAGTGAAAGACCCAGCTCCAGTTTCCTCATCAGATGGCTAGTTGTTTTCCTTATTATGCTTTTTGATGCACTTATTAGTTGTATATGAACTCCTTTTACTTCATAAGTATGTTGATACTTCAGTAGTAGGACAGATAGCTCATGTGACTTATAGACGGATGAAACAATTTCAATTTTGGTTTGCTTTTCATGCTTTGAGGTGGCCAACAAACCTGGTTTCCTATGGGTAGGTTGAGGTCATAGACTGAATTTTATATTTTGTAGCCTGTCCTATATTTATAAATAGAAAATAGTGTGGTCCCACCAAATTTACAAAAAAAAAAGAAAAAGAAAAATCGCAATTTTGATACGGAAGTGTGAGTTGGCCGAATTTTATTGGTTGTAGTGTATTTTGGTGGCTCAATGGGAAGTTGCCATGTGGCCCAACCAGAGGCTGCCACGTGGCACCTCCACATTGGCTAAAAAATTATTAAGGGCCAAAAGGCCTTGGTGAGAATCGAACCGATGACTTACCACAAAAAACTCCAGATCCTTACCATCTCACCTATAGGTGGTTCTCAACCATAATGTTTGCCACTTATATTTGAATAGGATGTATGGGTGCATTGGGATGAGGCGTTGGGCAGTGAGCCATGACCCCCATTCATATCGCACCCACAAGACCTGTCGCGGAGGCAGACTGAGCAAAGAGCGGGGACCAATCCCAACTCCTAGTCATGTTCACAACCCATAGGATCGAGCACATATCAGAGAGGTGATTGGTGGAGGGGGGTGGGGTTATAGGCCCTAGCCCTAGTCCCATGGTGCTTCATGTAACCACATGCGGAAAGATAAAGGGATAATTTGACACGGGCAAAGTTTTAGGCATGGCCCCAGGTCACGGTGTTGGCGTGTAACCATTGGCTGAAGGTTTGGGAGCTAGCGCGAAGGGGGTGGGCGGTTAGCCCTGACCCGAGGCCACATCACCCGATGTGACCATGAGTCGACAGAAAAGGCGCCAAGGCTGGTGGGGGCAGATCGTATATAAACATTATAACCATACACTGAGATTTCACTCACATCTAGGGACAAATAGATCGACAAATCTAACCTTAATGAAAAAGTAGCCATAAATAATACTAAAAGACTTTATCACAAAATCAAAATACCAAATAGTAGGACAAATTCAAATCCTAATACTCTTCACTTACATTTGCAATACTCTTATCCTTCTTTGTCTCTTTATCTCACCCCCAAACATACATGCTATCTCTCTCTGTCTCTCCCTTTTCATTCATTCTCTCTCTCCACTTCTCACACTCTATATTTCTTATTTCCTACCTCTCTCCCCCTCCAACTCCATCTCTCTACTGATCCCTCTCTCCTCCTCTCTCTCTCTCTCTCTCTCTCTCTCTCTCTTCCCTCCAATACTCTCTCTTCCCCCATCATTCTCCTCCTCTCTCTCATCCTTCCCCTCTCTCCATTTCTCTCCTACCTCCCTCGCTCTTCCCCATCTCTCTCTCTCTCTCTCCCCCTCCAAATACATTACTATATCCCTCCCTCTCTCCTTCTCTCCCCCTTCTCTCCGTACATCCTACTTTGTCTCTTTTCTCACCCTGAAACATACACACTCTCTCTCCATCTCTCCCTTGCCACTCCCCCCCTCTCTCTCTCTCTATTTCTTCTTCCCTCCCTCTCCCTCCCTCCAACTTCTCTCTATCCCTCCCTCTCTCAAGTCCTCTCTCTGGTCCTTCATATCTCTCCCTTTCTCTCTTACCTCCCTCTCTCTTCTGCCATCTTTCTCTCCCTTTAACTCTTACCCCCCTCTCTCTTCCTCCATCTCTGTCTCCTCTAATCCTATCGCTATATCCCTCCCCCTCTCCTTCTCTATCTCCCTCCTACATATTTGTGTCTCCCTCTCTCGCTCTTCATTCCTCCTCTTCCCTTTCCTTTAGTTTATCTCCATCTCTCCCTTGTCAATCCCCCTATATCTCCACCTCTATCACTCTATATCTTTGTTCTTCCCTCCCATATATATCTAGAGTTAATATATATCATGATACATTTATATATATTATAATATAATAAATTTAATATTGTATTAATTGAAAGTTATTAAATTTAATAATATTAATATTATAATATCTTAATATGAGTATTAGATTTAATAATAATAATAATATTATTATTAATATTAATATTTTAATATTATATTAGGGTTAATAATGTTTTTTTTGCATGGTATTAATAATAATTTAGCCCATGGTATTTGGACCATAGGCTTCACCTAAATAAAACCTATTTTTTGAGTGTTCGTAAATATAAAGCAGATTATGGAGTAAATATGAAAATAGGTTTTATTTACTTACCATACCTCTAGTTTATTTATATTTTTATTTATTTACCATACCTCTTTTATTTACTATGGTATTTGGCCTATAGGCTTGTTATATAATTAGATTTTTATTTATAATCATATTTGATATATATTTATTTTTTTACCTTACCTCTTTATACCTCTTTTATATTTATTTATTTACATTACCTCTTTATACTTATTTTATATTTATTTATTTATCATACTTCTTTATACCTTTTTTGTATTTATTTATTTACCATATTTCTTTTATAAATATGGTATTTGACCCATGGTATCAATATTAATTTGTCCCATGGTATTCGTCCCATAGGCTTCATCTAAGTAAAACCTAGCTTTTTGAGTTTTTTTTTAAATATAAAAAGGTTTATTGAGTAAATATAAAAAGAAGTTTTTATTTATTTACCATACATCTAGTTTATATATATTTTTATTTATTTACTATAGCTCTGGAGTAAGTATAAAATAGGTTTTATTTATTTACCATACCTCCGGTTTATTTAGATTATTATTTATTTAAATTTTGAAATATTGCAATTTTGATGGGGAAATATTTATATATTTAAAGATTTTAATTTGTCCATACAACATGGGTTTTCTTTTTAAAGTTTCATTTTACAAATATTTAATTAAAAGAAATATTAAAATATTTTGGATTTTGATTATTTGTGTTGAATTAACTCTTTTCCTTTGATTCAGGAAATGGTATTGACTTTAGTAAAGAGTAAAGATGTTTAAAATTTTACTTAATTTGGAAATTCAATGTGGTAATTTTTTTTGTTAAAGGTAAATTTATGATCCATTCAAATTCACGTATATAATAAAGCAATTATTAAATGGGTGAGATAATTTACTATCCATTCAAATTATATAAATAATACATAGTTGTATTTTAATAATTAATCTCAGCGCATTAATAAGTTTAAAAAGTTATATCTAATCTAAATATTCAAGTTATATAAAATTAAAGATTAAGTTAATGCTTTGGCCAATATTAGCAATTATTTTTTGAGGACGTGACATACTTGACATAAGGGTCATACTGGGTTGCTCCTCTCGGCGCAAAAATTATGACAGAGCAACGCATATGTTTACCAATTTCTTTTATTCCAATTTTAAGTAACCATCTTGTTTTTCAACCAAAAAAATTGGTTCACAAGAAAATGAAAAGTTCAATGAAATTAAAAGAAAATCTGAAGGAGTTGTGTTATTGAGTATATGATTTTTCTCTAATAAGTCAAATTAAGGCTTGTAAAATCTAATTTTCGACAATGTGAAAAAAGAAGAATTCCTACCTGAATTGTTTAGAATATTATAGGTTTCTGTAAATGGATATCAAATAAAGCTTTCTAATTCACTTCAAAAGTTGTTATTGTATCAATTTTACTTTTGAGCAAGTATTTACTTAAGTATCACCTTTGAGTAATAATGCATCATATCAACATTATTTTATGCTACTTAACATGAGTGAAACTAACCTTAGAAGCTAGTTTTTAATTCATTCTCATGACTAGTGTTTTCTTTCACTTATGACCTTGTATCATGGATATCCTTTGATGCCTGTGCAATTTTTCCAAAGCTCGTGTGAGTGACCTCTTTGGCACATTAATTGTCAATAGGTTTGGCTCATGTGTGGCGAGGATGGTGTATAAGGTAAATTTGAACTTTGATATCATCAATGCCAAGTAATTTGGTCTCCTAAAGGCCTCTATCAAGCATTGGAGATCCCATTTCAATGAAAAGCATTCACATTGGAAGTGATTATTCATTTGAGCACAAAGTTTGCATACAAATAAAGTCCATGGAGTGGTATTTAAAAAGAAGAAGAAGAATTGCAAGGTTATGCTAGATGAAATTATGAGCTTGAAGATTAATCATCTTACTCTCTCATCTCTACCATGCATTACCCTCATGATTTCATGTGTTCTTTCCTCAAGGAACTAGAGATTTCAAGAATAAAAAATGCCCATCCAATGAGTGTTGGAGTCCACTTGCCTCTAGTTATTCTTCTCATGTATGTTAATTTGTTGCTTATTTGTTATTGTAATACACTTGTGCTTGTCTTACAACCAACCATTGTATGTTACCCTCAGGGGGAATCTTGATTGGTGATCATCGTGATACAAAGCCTTTGTGAAATTTGAGGTTTGAGGTTCAAATCCCCCCTAATTTACCGTGTGGGTTGTGCATGGCAGTGCATACCTAGAAGTTATAGCGACAATGTCAACGGTTGGAATCAACCCTGTGTCATGCAAGTAGAAGTCATTGCAAATTCCTTTAGATACCAACCAAAAAAAACATTGTATGATGTTTATCTTACAACATAGTTAAATCAAACCAATTTCACTCACTAATGCAACAAGTCCTTAACACAAATACTTTTGGTTGAAATGATTTAATATTACTTATTAGGTTGTGTTTAATTGATTTCTAACCTCTAGTGACTTGTAGGATCATTAGCCATTGTATAGCTTCACTTAACAACCAACATTAGTAGTTGGATTTTGAAAATTTTCATTCTTGATAATCTTGACTATTTGCGCAAAGTATTTAATTTCTATGATACTTTTATGGCTCAACTTAGTGTTTCCATGTCAATCTCTTTTAATGTTAATGTATCTATCACTGTGTGAAACAACATGATTGTCCTTGTAACAATCCATGCAAGTAGAAAAATATATTTTTTAGGCATTGGGAAATTGTTCCTTGAAGTTTAAATAGCAAGTTGTAATTTCTTAGAAATGAGAATTGGTTTTAGCTATTGTTTTGCACAGTAATGAAATCATATAGTTTCTAGAAGGTGGAATAACAGTTCCTAACATTTTCCATGGGGATAACTTATTTACTTGTCATTGCACATGAATGCATAGCTTAGAAAATTATTCATTTGGTTGTTATCACAATTCACACAAACAATGGACCTAAAAACTCTCCCAACCTCTAGTCTGCTCTCTTTTTTACACTCACAAGAAAAGTTAGAAAATTAAAAAAATATTAGAGAGTAGAATGCCTCCATTAACACATTTTCATATGTGGTGTGATTTATTGTTTGCAAAAGTTCATAAAATTTAGAAATTAATTGGATAGAGTAACAACCTCAAATGTTAACATGTTTTATCTTCATCAAATTTCTTTAAAATCTTTTTGCACTCTAGCTTTATGCATTCCATTTTAGAGCATTGTTGTTTCACCATTTGTAGCACATTGTTTAAGGACATAACGAGTCTCCTTTTAATCCAAGTATGCTTTGCATCATGTTCCCACAAAAAATATTGGTGAATAAAAAAGGTGAAAGTTCTAAAATACTCCCTTCATCACACCATAAATAAATCCACTAATTCATGATCCCACTATAGCTCCCTAAAACTAACTAACATAAGCACATAACAATCTTAATTACTCCATTTGATGTAAAAAATAAATGATAGTCTAACTTATGATTATGGGGATACGCATCTAAATAACTCCCCATACTCGTTTCTCATTGTAAACATATTAGTTTCCTTACAGAGTTTAAGATCCTTTACTTCAAATGTGCAAAATTAAAGTCAAGGAAATAACTTGTAGGATCATAAGTTGAGTGTGGGATGTTTTTACCATTGAACCACCTAGATCCCATTTGGTTATGACCCTTGATTGATGAAGGGTAAAATTCCCTTTTTCACACTTGAAAATGTAACTTAGTGGCCAAAATTTAGGATTTCTAAGTAGGTGGCAATTATGGGCTATATTTGTACTCTAGAGAGATATTTTTGGCCTTTGGGAAATATAACTAGTTCCATTAAGACATGCCCCCAATCATTAGGGGAATTTTGAGGTCTAAAATGGGATCAAAGGTGCAAAGGTGATAATTTTTGTGCGGAAAAAAAGTGCAAAGGGATCAATTTATGATTTTACTGTCAAGAAAGAAATTGTATTATGTGCATTATACAATAAGATTCATAATGATCCATATTATCGTGGAGTTCAAGTTGATAATGATGCAGTTCAAGAAATACCTAAAATTGCAACTGATGTATCACATATGATTAATGTTATTACTTTGCTAGAGAAAGATAATGACACTGAATTTGAAATGTTGGAAGGGGTTCCAGGGATTGATGATGCACTAGATGGCTTATATACAAATTCATTTGCATCAAATCTTCCAAATGATAGACGAGAGATTGATATTATTTGACAGTGGGTAAATAACCCCTAATGTAGAGGAATAACCTAATGCAGAGGAAGTGCTTAGTTGGCCTGGAATTGGCTCATCTCCAATAAATGAGTATAACACTGTGGGATTATTTGACATGGCATTCCCATCATTATTCCCAAAAGGTGAAGCATATTGGTTGCAAGCACGTGAGAGACATGTCCATCTTCACAAGTATGCAAAACATCTTCTTCGATATCGTGATAACAGGTTTGGAAGGCACCCGTGATTTAGATATTTTTTACTCAATATCATCATGAGACATCGTGCTAAAGCTTCCTCTGTAGTATTTGTAAAGAAAAATATGACAAATCTACCAACAAAAATGAAGAAGTTACAAGAACATTTACAAAATATTCTAGATTCACGGCTTGGAGAAAGATTGATGTGATTTGGCACTGTACTAAGAGGCACGCATACATATTGGAATAAGTGTCGTGCTGAGCTATCTAACTTGGTTCAACAGTTTGGGAGTCCTACAATATTATTTACATTAAGTGTGGAAGATATGCAATGGCCAAATTTACATCAATTAATTCCAGGTACATGTCCTAGAGATCCAGGGGAAGCGAGGAAATGGAGATGTCAAAATGTAATTGATAATCCTCATATTTTAGCACATTATATGCACTTAAGACATAACGTTTTCATCAAGATACAGATTATTGGTGTCATTATGAGGGGAAACATTGTGGGTATCCACATGTGCATGGATTTCTATGGATAAAAAATGCTCCTAACATGGACATGTTGAATTGGGATGATCCAGTGCAAGTTAGATTTGAAAAAGAATATTTTGATGAATGTGTACATGCAATGAATCCACGTGATTGATATCAAAGAAATATTCAAGTTAGATGCAATATTGATGGTCATCTTTGCTTAAAGGACACATGACAAATATTTCAATCTGATCCTATGATTGATTATGAAGAACTTCTTAATTGTGTTGAGTGTCACATCAATTGCAATGAGAGATCATGCCTTCGGAAGAAGGCAGGAAGATTGGTATGTAGATATAAGGTACCATGGGATTTATGTGAAGAGTCCAAACTTTATGTTGATGAGAATGGAGAAAAAAATTATGAACCGAGACAAAATGATGATAGATTGAATATACACAATCGTGAAACATTGATGATGTGAGGGCTAATATTGATTGGTAACCAGTTCTTTCAAAGCGCGTTGTCATTAATTACATAGTAAAATATGCAGCAAAATCTGAAAAATGATCAGAAACATTCCATAATATGTTGATGTGTGTTTCTTTTATTCAAAATCCAAATGAACCAATGGAACATGCATACAAGATTCTATTGTGTGAAACTATTATTGACAGGGACATATGTGCACAAGAGACATGCCATTTGCTTCTAGAACTCCCTCTTTTTGAATGCAACCGTCGATTTGTGGTTCTGAATGTTGGTAATAAAGTTTTCAAACAAGTACAGATTGAAACATATGATGTTAATAATGATAATTCCCTTATTGATGCATATACCAAGCGACCTGCCCATATTGAGCACCTTGTGTTGATAGATGTTGCAAAAACATGGTCATATGATAAACATCAACGTGGGAAGAAATGGTCAGAATGGAAGAATGGAGCTATTGTATGTGTGTTTCCTCAATTTAACTCAGTTCTTGATCGAGGATATGACAATTTTGTAGAATTTTGTTGGTCTGAGTTAGTATTGTACAAGGCATTTCGTGATTTCCCTAGAGATATAGGTCGGGGAGATGATGAGATAGTCAATAATTGGGAAAACTTTCGATATCATCCATGGCATATTGATCGCAATCCATTACCTCCAGTTGATCCATTAGGGGAATTTTGAGGTCTAAAATGGGTCTCCTTTGGAAATAATAAAATAACAGTTAAACCAATAAAATAATATTTATGAATTTGCAATTCACTTTTTGCACCAAAATCCATGTAACCATAGTTAAATTCAATTCAAAAGTTGTACCAAAATAAAATTAATAAAAAAATTGTATTGATGTGACTATAAATAAGAATGAGACTTTCAAGAAAAAATCATTATCATTGAAAAACTAATGCATTTGTCCTTTGTACTTAAATAACTTAAAATAAAATATAAATATAAATATATAAATTCTTAATTATATTATATGCTATTAATTAAAATTTATATTATTTAAATTGTATAATAACATGTAATTAATATACTATATAAAAATAAAATAATATAATATAATAAATGTATAGGGATATACATTGTTTCTTTCAAGAAATATGAAATGACAATAATATTATTTTATTCAAAAAATGTGAAATGACATTTATTATGAGTACTTTACTTTGACTTTAAAAGTGCTTAGAGCACTACCATGGTTAACAATGAGTTTTTATCCACTATTAAAAATGTGACAAGTAAGTACCTTTAACTCAAACAATGCCACCTCAACTATTAGGGATGATGTCATCTCCTAAAATGTGATTCGTTCTCATAAAGTGAATTTTGATTGTACATTTTCCTTAGGAGGCCCATTTTAGACCTCAAAATTCCCTAATGAAGTTGAATCTGAAGGAGAAGAAATTCAGAAATCACGTGCATATTCTAGGGAGAATGAGTGGGAGATAATATGTGGATTCTATCAGAAGAAATATATAAATTAGAATGAATTTGATATGTCGGGACACAAAGATCGTGATCGTGCACATAATTGGAACACACATTTTGTTGATGAAGTAACTTCCAATCGTGCTATTCATTTCATATATGAAATGTGAAAGTTGAATTTAATCCATGCTAACCAACATGCAAAGTCTTATTCCATTGAAAGTTTGGGGGTTAAGCAAAGAATAACATTTGATATTGTCCTTGAACATAATAGATTAGGGGTTGATCGACTACTTATAATAATCCAAGGAACTGCAGGTACAGGACAGTCTTATTTGATCGGAGCTATTAAAAATTCCCTTGAAGCCGAGTCCTTTCCAGAGAAGAGTCCATTACTTCTTTTAGCTCCTACAAGGGTTGCAACTTTAAACATATCTGCAAGAACAATTCATTATGCACTTCAAATTCCAATCAAAGACATGTCACCTTTGAAAGGACCAAGTTTAATGACCCTACAACAAGATTTGAAGCATGTGAAGTAAATCTTGATAGCTGAAATGAGTTTCATTGGAAGAAATTTATTACAAAACATTGATGAGAGACTTTGACAAGATTTCCCAGAAAATGAGAAGCTTATTTTTGTGGGAGATCGATTATATTGGTCGGTGATTTGGGATAATTGCCTCCTATTCTAGATAAACATATATATGCATGTGAAGGTATTGCAAAAGAATTATGGAACTCATTCACAACAGTTGTGACCCTTAATACCGTGTTTCGACAAGATGGAAAAAGCAATCAACAAATATATTTTCGTCATTTGTTAATGAATGTAAGGGGTTCAAAACCAACTATGGAAGACTAGGAAGCACTTATGACTCGTAGGAAGCACTTATGACTCGTACAAATAAATGCTTGGATCCTTCCACAAACGAGTCCTTTGATAAGGAAATACATTTGTTTGCAACAAATGATGATGTAGAACATCATAATAAGATTTTTTTAAGAAGCCTAAATTGTCTCATTGCAGCCAATGTTGCTACAAAAGTAAAAGGAAATCGCATGAAAATAGATGAGGACAAAATGGAACTTGAATTAATCATTGAAGTTGGAGCTCGAGTGATGCTTACATCAAACATATGGACTGATGCGGGACTTGTAAATGGTGCTCTTGGAATTATAGAAAAAATTGTATATAAACATGGAAAATCACCCCCAGAACCACCCATATATGTTTTAGTAACATTTGATAATTATATGGGAGTACCATGGGATGATTCATCCCCTCATAAATTTCCTATTACACCTATTGAAAGAGATAGTAGAAAACAACTTCCTTTGAAACTTGCTTGGGGCTTAACAATCCGTAAGTCAAAAGGATTGACTTTGGAGAAAGCTACTATTAATATTGGGAAGAAAGAGAGACGGGGTATGATGTTTACTGCAATATCTCGAGTTAAAGATATGAATGGTATACGATTTCAAACTCCCTTTTCATATGATCTATATGAAAAGATGGAAAAAGTATCAGGTGTGATTGCAAGAAAAGCAGAAGAAGAGAGATTGAGATCAATCACATTGTAAACTATTTTTTGATTGACTATATCCTTATTATTTGCATTTTCAATCATTCAATATTCTAACCTTGCATTTTCAATCATAATATATAATATTATACATATTAAAAATATTTAATATGAGCGCATTAGTTATATGTTCAACATACTTTTTGTGACAATGCACGACTGAAACCAGCCTAGATCCATCTTAACTCTGGATCTATCAAGCGCCAAGAGGGATCAAATCTCTCGACGTGAAAACCTTTCCTCAAGTTTTGCACTCAAAAAAGAGGTTTGCACCTCTAGAGATTTGATCCCTCTCGGCGCTTGATAGATCCAGAGTTAAGATGGATCTAGGTTGGTCATAATGCAATTTTCTTTCTTTCATAAACTAGATTGTAACTTTGATAGTGCTCAGTAGAATTACAATGTAACTTCCAAAAGCATGAGTATAACCAGAGAATGGAAAGGTTAAGAAACATTAAGAAAAAGGGAACTAAATAATTAAAAAGCAGTATAAATTAGATGAGGGTTCTAATACATCGGATATGGGAATTCTTCAATTATGTAATGAAAACTGTTATTACATTCTCTTTATCGAATTTATTTAGGTATATGAAATGACAATAATTCAGGAAAGTATTGAATATGTTATAAATAAAAACTTTTGATTTTTTTTCTCAGTAGTAATCTTCGTTGATATTCACATCCAATCTTTTATAACCGTGTGGATTATACTCCCAACACAGTGAAATGGCATTCAAATTCATATGATCTTAAGTAAAGCCCGAAGGAATTTATTGCTTTTAAATATTACCAGCACTAGTGAATTATTTTGAATTTCTTCCCTATAAGAATTGGTGACTTTTAGAAGTAAGGTGGAATGTTGGGATCACCCTAAGAGTTTAACAACCTAAGGATACAACATGTAAGATGAGTAATTAATATAATAGGCACAGGCAACTTGAGTGGGCTCAATGGTTAAGAACTTGTGATTTCTCTTGGGAGGTCATAGGTTCAAAACCGGTGGGTACTCCCGTTGGAGTTTGGGATGTAACCATGGTCTTCGGATGCCTCAGTCCTTGCGAAGTGGCTTGCGGGTTGAAACAAGAAATTTGAAGTCTATATGATTAGCACATGTGGAGGATTTAATCTGACTTGCCTGCATTTGGACCTTGTAGAATGAGCAGAATTGTGCAATTTGTAGTAGTAGTTTTTTTTTTAAAAGATTTTTTTTTGCCTTCTTAATTTTGTACTGTGGAAAGAAAAGATAGTGACATATTTTTGTCAGAGAAAAAAAAAATTCAAACTGAGATGCCTATAAAATAGACATAAATGCCAAAATTTTATTTTCCAAAAATTAGATACATTGTATTAAAATAATTTATTTTTCCAAGGAAAATGTCTATTTTCAGTGCTTACATAGAGTGCACACAAAGATATAAAAAGAAATGTCTGAGACATTATTTTTTAAGAAGTTCAAAATCCTTCATTCTTCCTGAAAATGGAAACCCCCATGATGTGTTAATTCAACGTGAATTCATATTTCGATTTTTCAAAAGGGATTTTATTAATAAAGAATTATAAGAATCTGGTGATTTGTCATTGACACCATATAAACCTTTAAAACTTTGATACCATACTAGATTAACAGATTAATTAAATAAAATGTATATTATTTATATCAATAAAATAGTATTAATATAAATTTGATTCATTTATATTTTTAAGAATATATGTTCATAACATAAACCGATAAATTCACATGGAAATGCCAAGAGTTAAATTTTTTTATACAAGTTACCCACGAGTAACTATCCAAATTACTATTAAATATTCCTTACTCATCATTACATAGAATGTTCACCAGTTCATAGTGTAACCTTAGTATAAGAATAATAAGTTTCTTAACCATTAACAACCTCTATTGTAGTACATTAACATAAAACTGTATGATGTAACCTTGCATTCATTTCATTATTCATGTAGTCATCACATACTTGACATTATGAACATCAAAACTAGAAAGGAATACACATCATCAAATTTTCACGATAATCAATCACATCATTGAACACCAATATACCCTGGAAACCCCGTAGGGTGAAAACCAACAAACGTTTAATTTTATTATTAAACGCTCGTGAGGGTGTTTAGCTCTCACTCAATGGCTTATAAGGGAGACCATCCCTTAACCATCATTATAAATCTTACAAGGAAATATGTAAATATCTAGCTTAAAGCCATTACAATAATTATGAGAGCATTTACCCACTAATCTTCATATCTTCATATCTTCGTGGCATGGATATACCTACAATGTACCATCGTACAATGGACTATCCTGCAGCTCGCACTCATCTACATGAACCATTAATCATTTACCTGCCACCATGTTAAGCATAATATTTCCTTCTCATAAGTCACCATCATTTCCTGTCATTGATGTCATCAACAAGCTTTTATATCATGATTAGATAAAGCCTTAATCAATAAATAATCAATATTTAAGTGATCCTTTAACACTTATTCATGTGCATACATGAGATGTGAATACAATATCACACCATGCTTTGATATTTGATATTTTTATGTGTTCTTTGGCAATTGCTCCATAAAAACTGTACATCCGAGGGAGAGAAATTCTTGAATTCTTGAAGTAGCAGATTGAAGCGCCTGTCATTCTGCATCAAGATCCCCTTGCTGCCACCGAGCTTCCTCCCGTGATTTTCTTTCTAGTTCGACCTTAATTCTTGAATTCTTTCCTGCAAACCACAGAGAAATTCTTGAATTCTTGAATTCTTGAAGTAGCAGAAGAAATCCGACGACCGACAGCTAATCACTTTTCAGCGAAATCTTTGAAGACGAAAAATATTCTTGAAAAATCTTTGAAGACTCAAGGTTCTTGCCATGGAGGTGCTACTGGAAATTGAAGAGCCTTTCCGACGACCGATAGCTAATCGCGTTTGCCTCGTTGAAGATCAGGCGCTGCATCATTCTTAATTCGCAGGTTTCCGAGAAGAAAACCTGTTCCACTAAACCTGTGCCCTCGAAGAGTTGATTGCAGGGCTTTTCTCACTGTGAAACAAAACCGTCACGGAAATCTTGATCGCCTAAGTCCATTTCTTTATTTTTCCCTCAAGGTGCCTCTACCGATGTCATTAAGAACATAACTTAACCATACATAGATGCAAACCATGACGCCTGGATCCCCGGGCACCCAACCACAAAAACGGGATCAGTCGTAGGTGACGACGCCGTTAGGACCTCCTACCAACATAGACATAGGTGTCGAAGACTTCTTTCAAATATTTTCAGAACCGTCACCTTTGCTTGATTATGGATTTCGATGCGACAACAGGGCTTTTCAGGAACTATTTAGGAGATTGGAAACCCTTGAATCCTCTAACCAGGCACTAAAAAGAGAGGTCGATGAACTCAAGATCAAAGTAGTTGTAATGGAAGGCGAGAATGGTTCACTGAAGTAGCTGTTGAGGGACAACAAGGACCAAGCAGTTCACCACCACCCCTCTAATGACACTCTACATGCTGAACTTCTCGATCTGAAAAACAAATAGGAGGAGATCAAAGCTCAGCAAGCAACCTTTAAACAGGAAACATAAACACACATCAACTCATGGGCACAGGTTGCCGGAGGGAGAGATACCCCCCTCGCTCCCCCTCTAGCCGCAGTTGAGGAGGTGGTACAATCTAAACTCATGGAGGAACACACTAGAAAAGCGTGAGAATTGAACCTTAAAGTTAGAGGGCTTCCTTTGCCTCTCACATCCTCAGACCCCATGGTGGTTGGGACCCTGTTCCTCAGTGAAAAACTAGATCTCCAGGATGTGACCCTTGATAGAGCTTGGCTTGGGTATGATTCCACTCTCTTTCTCTGGTTTAGGTCGGTGGTTGATCGCCTTCGAGCTCTTAGAGCTAAGCGAAATCTATTCTCACTTCCTAGTAAGATCTCCCTTGATGAAGATCTCACTAAA
This sequence comes from Pinus albicaulis, assembly GCA_034641835.2. Lineage (NCBI taxonomy): Eukaryota > Viridiplantae > Streptophyta > Pinopsida > Pinales > Pinaceae > Pinus > Pinus albicaulis. The sequence continues at coordinate 1,456,419,802 of CM076579.1, forward strand.
ACACAGGTTATTGAGCTCAAAAGCTCTAGGGAGTTGGTTACAGCAACATGTCAGGTAGGGAAATGGGCAGCCATCAGAAACCTCAAAGCAGTGATTTGGGACACTTTTCCACCTGGGTGGAAGCCCGTTCTGGTTCCTCCAAATGACAGGCTCATTGGGGGAGGAAACAAGGGCATCCATTTCCATCAGTTGTTGGAAAGGGAATGGGTATTTTTGGGCATCGCTAGGTTTATTATATGATGCTCTTCGACTGTCGGATATCTTATTCATCACCGAGACACATGAGAGCCCTGTTCGACCTCTCCCAGACATTACAGGTTACCATAAGTTCTCAGCTTGTAGACAGGAGATGAGGAGTTCTGGTGGTATGAGAGGTTTTGGGGGAGTTGCTTGCTTCATTAGAGATTCCTTTCAAAGAAGGATTTATTTGGTGGTTGCGGATGAGTTTGCGAGGTTTATGTGGGTTCGGGTTCGAGGGATCTCTCCTCTCACCAGGGACATTTACATTGTTTTTTGTTACTTCCCTCCTGCTTCTTCATCATATGCCATTCATAATGGGCCTGACAGGGACCCCTTTTTCGATTTGTATGTTGTCATAGCCCAGTATTTAGCAGTTGGGGAGGTTATTCTTCTAGGTGACTTCAACTCCTGCACTAGAGCCCTCCATATCCCCCTTTAAAATCAGTTTGAGGATGTGTACTGCATCCAGGAGATCGATCCAGAGTCAGTGGGATTTCATAGGATGTCTGATGATGCGTTGGGGCCCCTTAGAACCTATAGTCGACATCTTTTACATTTGGGTGAATCTCAGGAGTTGTTGATTCTTAATGGCCTCCCACATTTTACAAACTCTCGCTTTTTCACATGTCGGCCTCATGGTGGAGGAGAAAGCATTGTTGATTATGTCCTCTCTAGCCAGAACCTCCTCCCCTTCATTCATCACTTTTTTGTTTCCCCTATCCCCTTAGCTGACCATGCTCTTCTTTATTTCTCTCTTCGGGCTGAAAACACCCCCATTCTCACCCCACCTCCCCCCAAGGGCCCACCATGAACTACTTTACGTTTTGATGAGGGTGACCCAAACATCTTCTTTTCCCACCTTCCCCAGATGCTCCCCTCCATGGACCAATTATCACTATTTGACTCCGCATCGACCAAGTTCAATTGTCTCTCATGCATCATTTTTGATACTGCCCTTAAGTCCTACCCCCACTCTCGTCGTCCCACTTCCACCTCGCATAAACCCAAATCTTTCCCTATGAATCGATGGTATGATGAGGAATGAAAAGCTCTCCATCACCAGCTTCAACATGCATTCGTCCATACTCACCTCTCCTACCCCAACATCAAAGCCTCATATCATCGCCTTCTTCGTCGCAAGAAACGTCTCTTTTTCTCCTAGAGAAGACGTGACTTGTGTACCTCTCTTGCTCACTCCCCTAGACACTTCTGGCGTACTATCCTCCCCCGCCACTCTCCCCTCCCCTTAGACCTTAACCCCCATTTCATGTTATCCCATTTTTCCACCCTCTATGACATCCCAGGGCAACCCCAGATTCAGGTGACCTCTCCGCCCTCTTCAGGTTTCGTATTTTATGATAGTGACATCAGAGATGCCATTTGGGTGATGAACAACAACAAAGCAACAAATGAGGACAGTTTCCAGGCATAGTTATTTAAACACGGGCTTTGTGCTCTGGTTCCCTGCTTGGTTGATCTCTTCAACCCTGTGATCTATACAGGTTTCCCATCTACATGGTCTCAGCACATCATTCACCCGATACACAAATCAGGGCCCAGCTCAGATCCCAACAATTATAGGACTATCATGGTGGGGCACACATTCTCCAAACTATATGATACATCCCTCCACCTCCAAATCTCCAAGGAGCTTGAGTGGAAACAACTTAGAGCTAGAGGACAGGTTGGATTTCGACCTGAGCACCAAACTATTGACCACATCCTTACACTTAGGGCCATCATTGAGGAGGCACAACATCGCTCTCCAAAAGTCTATTGTTGTTTTGTAGACTTTCAAAAATATTTTGATTCGGTCCCTAGAGAAGCATTATTCCAGAGACTCAGATATATTGGCATCTCAGAGACCCTCTTGTCAGCCATCATGCGCTTATATGAGTCGGTTCTTGGTGGTCTGCGCATAGTACATGGGCTATCAGATTTTATCTGGAGCACTATTGGGGTAAAACAAGCTTGTCCCTTGTCCCCCACACTATTTGGGATCTATATTGACGAGCTGGAGTCCTTCTTGCGTGAACACATCCAGGACGGTGATGGTTGCCTTATACATCAGGTCTTGATTTCTATCTTGTTGTTTGTAGATGACGTGGTCCTTCTAGCCCCATCCCCTGACGGATTACAGAGGCAGTTGGATGCCCTGGCCCTTTTCAGTGATCTTCGAAAATTGACGATTAACCTAGGTAAAACCAAGGTTATGATCTTCAACACGTTGAAGAAGTTCCTCTGTGATGTCCATTTCTTTTTCAGAGGAGAGGAGATTGAGATCACCATCTCATACACCTATCTGGGGGTACTATTCACAGGACCTCGCTTTAGCTTGTGGCCTGCACTCCAGCCTCGAATCAACAAGGGCTATGGATCCTTGGCCCTTCTCAAGAGACAATGTTTTCGGAATCATTTTCAGGACATATCAGCCAAGATGTCACTGATGGATAGTCTTGTTCAACCCACAGTTCTATATGGTTCAGAGGTTTGGGGTCCTAACTTACTAGAGTCTGATTGGTCTTCTGCAGAGAGAGTGCATATCACTCTTCTTCATCACATCATTCAATGCAAGCAGATAGTTCCTCATCCATCATTCTTGCAGAGTTTGGAGCTCACCCCTTTCGCCTTGAGACAATGTTTGGTATCATCTCTCTTCTTCACCGTGTTCAGGGTTTTGCAGATACAACGAAGGAGTGGGACCAATATCCATACTTGGCCTACCTTTCATCATAGTCCATTGCAGTATAGAGTCCTTCGACTCGATCCTGATGTTGGTATGGTGGAGTCTCAGATCTCCTTGCTTCAGTTGCTATCAAGATAGACCAACTCCCTCCATTCAAGTATTCTTTGTGTGCACCGAGCCACCTCCTACCAACCAAACAAGAGTTGAATAAAATCATCCGAGAGGACATTTACAGGAAATATGTACAGGTTATTTGGATAAACCCTTAGGATGGGTTACGTGCGAAGGTGGCTTTCTATGCTGAGAAATTCATGTTGTTGAGATATGGACTCATTGTTCGGCCCCTTTACATGCTTCGCCATTGGATGCACGCACTTCGGATTCCCTTGGGTTAGATCAGATTAGGTTCTCATAAACTGCGGATTGAGACTGACCATCAAATTTCCTGGTTAGACAAGATTTGCTAGTTGTGCCACCTCCGAGAGACTGAGTCAGAGGAGCACTTCATCTTCTGCTACCCAATTTACTATGAGATTCATGGGATATTCCATTGCTTGTTCTGAAGGATCCAGACCTTATCTAGCTTCTTTCGATACCCAAACCAGAGATGTCTAGCCTTGTACATACAAGAGGCCACAAGAATTCGCACACAGATTCTCCAACCTCCTCCTAGAGCAGATCCTGTGCAGCGGATTACATCATTTTTTACAGTGCTCCCGTCAGCAAGAGGCACGAAGTGACAAGTTAATCACATTTTTTCCTCAGACTCTAGATCAGTGCGTGCTAGAGGGACCATCTCCCTAGCACAAGGACCCCTGAGTCATTACCAGACCAGATATCTTACTAGCAGGCATTTGAGATCACCCAGTCATCAACGACATATCACTTCTTCTCGGCAGCGACGTAACAGAGGCTCAAGATCCTCCCCTAGCCCTCCCTCAGGACAACACTCCATCTTGAGTTTTTTGCATTCGACCTTGAGTGTTAGGAGAGAGATTTAGTGGACCATTATCTTGTGCCGTCTACACTTAGAGTCCAAGACTTTCCTCATTTTGGTTTTCAGGCATTGTGTTTTTCTTGCTTTATTTCTTATTTCTTGCTCTTTATATAGGAGACCTTTTGGTACTCTTCCTTGTATCGACATCATTGTACTCTACAGTCCCATTAACCTACTTTTGTGGTCATTCATTAGACATTAATATAATTTCTTTCTTTCTTTCTACCTTGGTGTGAGCAAGTAATTATCAATTCATGTCAAATAATCTCCACATTATTATGACTCTTCTCACACACGCTCACATTTGTACAAGACAATTCACTACCAATGTCCAGGAATTCCTTCAATGGAAAATGACACAATGTGCATTCGTGTTACTTAAACTTTAGCAAAAGAACCAACCCTTCAGCTATTTCTTTTGGTGCTAAAGCTAACATGATGAATGTTGTTCCTATGCATACAATGCATAAAGTTTCTAAAATAATTTCCCAAAGAATACTTAACACAATAGAGCATGCAAACACATGTTTCCTTTTCGAGGAAATATAACATAATAGGCATGAAAAGACATGGTTTCTTTTCCATAAAACTAATGGAATAAAGCTTAAGAATACATGTCTTATTCTCCAAATGTTATACCAATATTACCCATATATATATTTCAAGGAACCAAAACATTACTTTAGTTTTTGTACATGTAATTCATCTTCTTTGCCAAAGAATCTTTTCCAATGTAGGATAGAAAACTTTGTTATCATTTCCCACATAGAAATGTATATTTTTTCCAATTAAATTTAATACAAATATTGCATGAATATACATGATCTTATTCCAAAAAAAACTAACATAAACTACATAATAGTTTTGTTAGCATAAAGATACTCACATATTTTTCTTAAAGATTAAGATAGCTCAGTATTTCTTTTATCCATGCAAAGAACATACCTCTGTAACACAATGGCTATTCTTGGTGCATGCAAGAGCTTATTATAATAACCCTTCTTTAACATAGGCAACACATTATTCCCTTCTTAGAACTCTACCATCATTAAGTATTCCTTTCATGTAACAAATGCATACTCCATTTGCATCAGGAGGTTATCATAACCTAGTTTTGTTGTCTTTATACTTGAAAGCTTCTTATGTTTCCTTTTCAAGAAATTATCATATATAACCTCCTTTTATGCATAAAACTAGGAAACAATATGAAGTTTAGCTTAACTGTGTATACATCCAAATCGAGAAGTCAACATGCACTCCTTTCAAGAAGTTATTCTTTTCAAGTAAGAACAACATATATAAAACAACATAATATTTATTATTCTTTTCATACACGTTTCAACATGATATTTCCCAAAGAAAAAATTATGAGAAAACTATTATGGGTTCTTCATGACTTTTCTTTCAAGAAAATCATTAACTTATTTAACAAGGTTACCGATGAAATGGGAACTATTACCTCAAAACGAGAACTCTAGCCCAAAAAGACTCAAAAAACATGAAAAAACGCCCCAAAAACAAAAAGTGCGTATTCTAGAACACATTTGTTTTTTTTCTCAAGGTCAAATTTCACCTTTTTATAAAATTATGCTAAAAATGAAATTGTTTCTTGAAAATATGATTGAAAAAACACCCTCAAAACAAAACGAGTTGATGCTGGAATAACAAAAAAAAACATTCTGTTACAATTTTGACACATTGTAACAATGGAATTAAAGACACCATACTAGGATATTGAAAAATCATAAAATTCTAAATTTTTTGATAGATGATGTTAAATATAAACAAAATCATGTCTGAAGGGCTTATCATTTTGAACAAATTTTATCCATGTTGTTAAACATAAAATATCTTGACTCTAAACAACCCTAAAATTGTAATTATTTTCAACCATAACATTAAAGATAAAATTTCGTGGCGCATAAAAACCTTAATGATAAGTTGTAAATCTTAAGTTTTTAAATCTCAAGTTTTCAAGATACTTGAACCATGAAATTATGCAGAAATTATATGACTTAAACAATTTTTAAAAATGAACAAGTAAATAAAAAATTTATTATTCATATATTTGTTTGTTTATATATAAAAACATATTTTTTAATATTTTTTAATTGTTTTTCTATATTTTAAATTATAATTGTTTTAGTTTTAAGAAAATTAAAATTAAAAATAAAAATCTTTTTATATTTTAAAAACATATTTTATTATATATATATATATATATATATATATATATATATATATATATATATATAATAATTGTTTTAATTTAAAAAAAATTAAAATTAATATATATATATATATATATATATATATATATATATATATATTTTAAACATATTTTTAATTTGCTTTTTATTGTTTTTTTTTTTTAATATTTTAAAACTTTAATTGAATAGTTTGTTTTGTTTTGTTTTGTTTTTTGTTTTTTTTGTAATATTAAACAATACATGTTTTTTTATTATAATAGTTTTTATTTAAAAAAAAATTAATTTTTAAAAAATAATTTGTGTTTGAAAAAAATAAAATAAAATAAAAATTAATTTGCCGCCCGCAGGGGGTCGGAGGCAGGCTGGGCAGCCCTCAACGGCGCCGCCCGGCTGGCCTCTGGCCCTCGGCTGGACGGAGGGCGATTCCGAGAATCACCCCCGGCTGGGCGCAGAGTGATTCTAGGAATCGCCCTCCGCCCAGCCGAGGGTGATTCTCAGAATCGCCATCCGTTGAGCCGGGGGTGATTCTCGGAATCACCCTCTGCCCAGCTGGGGGTGATTCTCGGAATCCCCCTCCGTCCAACTCGGGGTGATTCTCGGAATCGCCCTCCACCCTGTCGGGGGTGATTCTCGGACTCGCCCTCCGCCCAACCGAGGGTGATTCTCGGAATCGCCCTCTGCCTAGCCGGGGGTGATTCTCGGAATCGTCTTCCGCCCAGCCAGGGGTCGGAGGCAGGCCGGGCGGTGCCGTCGAGGGCTATCCAGCCTACCTCCAACCCCTGATTATGCAGAGGCAGGTTGGGAAGCCCTCGATGACGCCACCCCGCTAGCCTCCGACCCTTGGCTGGGCGGAGGGAGATTCTTGGAATCTCCCTCCGCCTGGACGGGGGCTAGAGGCCGGCCGGGCGGCACCGTCGAGGGTTGCCAAGCATGCCTCTAGCCCTTGGCTGGGGGGAATCCCCCTCCACCGAGCCGCGGGTCGGAGGCAGGCTAGGCAGCCCTCGATGACATCGCCGCTCGGCCAGCCTTCGGCTCCTGGCTGGGCGGAGGGTGATTATGAGAATCACCCCCGGCTGGGCGGAAAACGATTATGAGAATCTTAGAATCGCCCTCCGCCCAGCCGAGGGTGATTCTCGGAATCGCCCTCCGCCCAGCCGAGGGTGATTCTTGGAATCGCCCTCCACCCAATTGGGGGTGATTCTCGGAATTGCCCTCCGCCCAGCCAGGGGTGATTCTCAGAATCGCCTTCCACCCAGCCGGGGGTGATTCTCAGAATAACCCTCTACTTAGCCAGGGGTGATTCTAGGAATCGCCTTCCGCCCAGCCGGGGGTGATTCTCAGAATCGCCCTTCGCCCAGCCGGGGGTGATTCTCAGAATCGCCCTTCGCCCAGCCGGGGGTGATTCTTGGAATCACCCTCCGCCCGACCAGGGGTGATTCCTCAAAATTTCCCCTACGCTTGGCTGGGGGTGATTCTCAGAATCACCCTCTACCTAGCCAGGGGTGATTCTTGGAATCGCCCTCTGCCTAGCCGGGGGTGATTCTCGAAATCGCCCTCTGCCCAACCGGGGGTGATTCTAGGAATCGCACTATGCCCAGCTGGGGGTGATTCTCAGAATTTCCCTTTGCTTAGCCGAGGGCGATTCTCGGAATCGCCCTCCGCCCAGCCGGGGGTGATTCTCAAAATCAACTTCCGCCTAGTCGAGGGTGATTCTCATAATCGCCCTCCGCCTAGTCGGGGGTGATTCTCGGAATAACCCTCCGCCCAGCCGGGGGTGATTCTCAAAATCGCCCTTCGCCCAGCCGGTGGTGATTCTCGGAATTGACCTCTGCCCAGCTGGGGGTGATTCTCGGAATCTCCATGCGCTGCCCAGCCTGTCTCCAGCCCCTGGCTGGGTGGAGGGCGATTTCGAGAATCACCCCCGGCTGGGCAGAGGGTAATTCTCAGAATCACCCTCCACCCAGCCGGGGGTGATTCTCGGATGGAGGGAAATTCTGAGAATCGCCCCCAGCTGGGCAAAGGGTGATTCTCAAAATCGCCCTCCACCCATCCAGGGGTGATTCTCAGAATCGCCCTTTGCCCAACCGTGGGTGATTCTCAGAATCAACCTCCACCCAGCCAGGGGTTATTCTCGGAATCGCCCTCTACCTAGCTAGGGGTGATTCTGAGAATCTCCCTCCACCCAATCGGGGGTGATTCTCAGAATCACCCTCTGTCAACCCGGGGGTGATTCTCGGAATCGACCTTCGCCCAGCCTGGGGTCGGAGGCAGGCTGGGCAGCCGTCGACGGTGCTGCCCAGCCGGCCTCCGGCCCCCGGCCTAGCAGAGGGTGATTCCGAGAATCTCCCTCTGCCCAGTCGAGGGCCAGAGGCCAACCGAGTGGTACCATCGAGGGCTGCCCAGCTTGCCTTTGCCTAGCCGGGGGCCGGAGGCAGGCTAGGAAGCCCTTGACGGCACCGCCCAACCTGCCTTTTGCCCTCGGCAGGGCGGAGGGTGATTCCAAGAATCACCCCCGGCTGGGCGAAGGGCGATTCCGAGAATCGCTTCCGGCTGGGCAGAGGGCCATTCCGAGAATCACCCTCGACTAAGCTGAGGGCGATTCCGAGAATCGCCCCTGGCTTGGTGGAGGCCAGCTGGGTGGCACCGTCGAGGCTGCCAAGCTTGCCTCCAACCCCCGGCTGGGTGGAGGGAAATTCTCGGAATTTCCCTCCACCCAGCCGAGGGCCGGAGGCAAGCCGGGCAACGCCGTCAAATGAAGGAGATTGGGTTTTGGATCTATCTTCTGGTTCAGGTAAGTTTTATTATAAAAATTTAAATTGAAATATTTTATTTTTTAATTTTTATGTCTTTATACTAATTTTGTTACTTATTTCTTTTGTACTTGATGATTAGGTACAACACTAGCATGTTGCTTACCATAAGGAAGAAATGGCATTGCCATTGAGAAAGACCCAGTGCAATGAAAATTTATTCAATAAAGAATTAACGCTCTTGAATTCCTTCCAGATTCGAAGCAAGAAGTTGGTTTGAGGAAAGGCGATTTTAATGAATCACGTGTGGCAAGAAAAGCAAAGGAACCTCAACCACCATTATATGGAATGATTGGAAAGGGACACTTTGGAAGATTTGCAGACATGAAAGATCCATTAGAAGATGACAATGACCAAAATGAAGTAGAAAATGTTGCGGAAGAAGCCATCAATGATGTTCTACATGATGTTGAACATGTATTAGTTGATATTGTTGAGGAACTTTAGCTCATTTTTGAGATCTATTAATCAGTTTTACTTGTAATGTTTAGACTTTGATATTTTATGAAAATAATCCTTATTTTTTGCAAAAAACATGTGATTACTATTATTTTTTGACATAAAATTCAATAAAAATGCTATTTTCTTAAGTTTTTTTGTTAAGATTTTCCCAAAAATAGTTTATTTAACATGTTTTTTTTTACAAAAAGTCTCTAAAAGTGTATTTTTTTCATTCTATTTGTATTGAAAATTTGTATTTTTTTGTCATATCATTCAAAATATTGGTTTTTTAGCGAAAATTATTTGATGTGCATTGAAAAATTAATTAGCAATACATAAACTTGTAGAAAATATAAACTTTATAATATTGACCCTTTTTTCATTTTTTATCTATGTGAAAAAGTGAAGATATCATTACAAAATTTTATTTAAAATATATATATATATATTTGTTTTTTTTTCTTTTTTTTCTTTTTAAAACACGAGTACATAAATGCACTTAAAAATAAACATCTCACGGAGGAAGAAGACATTAGAAAATGTATAGTGTCAAAATCAATCCTCTAAAAAAATGTTGGTGATGATACGCCACCACTATTCAAAATCGACATAAAAAGCATCACAAAAAAGTAAATAAAAAAAATTAAAGTGCCAAAAACATGCTAAAAAATAATAATTTGATTTTGCATCACCACTTTTCGAAATCGGGTGTTTTTCTTGCTACATCAAAAACTAGGTACCAGTGCAGTTACCTATTTCATTGGTAACAATGTTATTTTCCAACTCATGAAATATATTCCAGAATCACCCTCTTTAATCTATATTCACTTTCGAGGAAATAACTTGGATTTCGTTATCATTTCATACACTTGTACAAAATCCTTTTTTTTAAAGGTATCTTTTATTACATAAGATGCATATATATATATAAAGACAAGAAAATTTACTTATTTATGTTTTACTACTACTGACATCTTTCAAGATACATAATAGCAATCTTTGCAAGAACTCACATGGTTTCTTCTCAGCAAAACTAGCATAGTAAGTTTGTCTTTTACCATGGTATATCTCTAAGAATAATATATTTCTAAAAGATTAACATAGTAGCAATCTTTTCAAGAACTTAAGTCGTAAGTTTGTCTTTTACCATGGTATATATCTAAGAACAAAAGTGACTATTTTCATTCAGTCTTTTGTTTTCCTTCAAAAGCCTAGGTAAAAGATTAGTATGCAAAATATTGAATACTTTTTATTTTCTCCCAAGAATATAGTAAAAAAAACTAATATGAATTTTTTTTTTCTTTCAAGAGTACTTATCTTTTAAATCTTGAAATCTCTTAGCCCAAGTAGACTCGTGGCCCTTCTCCCATTTGTTCTCCAATAAATTTTCGAACTTTAGTTAGTGAGAACTTGATGACCTTGATCGTAATTCATTCAATTGGTTCCTAAGTTGTTTAGTCGAAAAACCATTTTCCCTTCGCTCATGGTAGAAGGGAGAGGCAATACAAAGCAGAGAATGGCGAGAACGACCACCAATGTGAGAACGACCACCACCATGGCAGCCATGCCGAAGAAAATAACACGCAGGTGGAAGAGAATATAAAACCGACAGAATAAGAAAATGGGAACGATGGAGGTTACCCTTCGAGTTACCCCACCCTCTTCAAATTTCACCATTAAATAATACTTATTGCACATTGTAATGGAAAAGATGACAATAACCATCACACCTCTCTTTCTTTCCATTGCGACTCCCATGGTGGTTATAACTATAAAAAAAAAAAACCCAACTACTTCTTGAAAACTAATTAAATTAAAGGCATGAGTCTATAGATGTTACATTGTTATTCATTTTAAATCTATCTTACTCTTATTATTTAGAAAAAACAATCTATAAATTTTAAAATAAATTTTATATGCTACAAAGTCTCAAATACTTTTACATACAAAATTTACACTTCAGAAATAAAGCTGATAAAAAGAACCTTTACATTACAATTTCACATACAAAATTTACACTTCAGAAATCAAGCCGGTAAAAAGAACCTTTACATTTCGTTGTTTTTTCATTGTTCTTATTTAAATAAAAAATGTGTAGATAATTTTTTTAAAATTTAATAACAAAAATAAATATTAGATTAGAAATTAAATATTTTTACATAAAAAATTTGCAAAACCACTTTATTTTTATGAAGTAAATAATGGTTTTTTTAATATTTCATTCATAAAAGTAATAAATTTAATCTTTAAAATATTTATTATAAAATTAAATTTATATTTTCTTATTTAAATAAATATCTTCAAATTATATATTTATAATAAATTAATATTTTAAAAATTAAATTAATATTCTTTAATTAAAAAAAAAATATCTTCAAATTATTAATTTATATAAATAACACAGCAAATCAAAATATTTAATTTAATTTAATTTAAATTTTTTTTTTTTGCTGCTGCGTTGCGAACGTGACCTAGCAGCGCCGCCTCTGCTCTTTTCTCTTCGGGTTCAGCACCAATGGAGGCCGGTGGGGGTGCCGAACCTGCCCCTCCCCTACCCGAACTGATTGCATTCAAGAAGCTCATCGCTGGTTCTCACAAGAGACCAATATCTGAGGCACAACAGAGGTTCGTTAAAAAGCTGGACTGCATCCCAATTGTAGAACTGCCAATAGCAGAAACCTGCAGATCTGCAATCAATCTAGAAGATAGAGGGCTCATCGGACAATTTACTGGGCTTTGGCCCTCTCCGAAATCCGTTGAAGCATGGGTGCAGAGAAATTGGACGCCGCTCGTATCTGAAGGAATCAAGAGCCATTTTGTTGGAAAAGGATTCTATGTGTTCGTGTTTGAAAGCTCGGATGACAAAAATCTCATTTTCAGAAACGGTCCTTACTTCATGGGGCCTTAGGGTTTATACTTGAACAAATGGACCCCTGACTTCGACCCAGCCCATGACATTTTGTCTGATTTTCCAGTCTGGGTCCGTTTATCTCATCTCCCATTACATTGCTAGAATCAAAAATCTCTGCAGGCTATCGACAACTTGCTTGGAAGGTATATCGATCAAGTTGTTCGAAAAGATCAATAATCCTGCGCACGGATCTGTGTGGAGGTTGATTTGGAGGAGGGGTTACTAGAGGCAATCAAACTTACAACAGCTGAATGGACGCACATCCAGGAGCTATATTATGAGCAGCTACCCTTCAAATGCCAGCACTATCACGGCTACGGCCACTTTGCAAGACATTACAAAAAAAAGGAAGGAGAGGAGAGCGAGAACGCGAAAGCAGAACAATGGACCACAGTGCAGAAAGCGGGGACAGAAAAACCCAAAACTAAAAGAATACCAAAGGGAAATAACCCCGATCCAATGGGGCAAGAACAAAAAGATGGGACCACCATCCCCACCTCGAAATCAGGAGATCAAAATGCAGAGTCCAGCAAGGCCATAGAAACTCCGGAAGCAAACAAGAACAACAAAAATCATTCAAGACCCTCCCCTAATGGGAAAGGAGGAGAGGAGCAAGGGAAAACCCCCGAAGTAGCTCCCTCTCCCTCATATGCTGACGCAGCAAGAAAGAAAGTGTATGATTCACCAAGCTCCTCGGAGGATGAGATCATAGAAAGGCCTGCCAAAAGAGCAAGAAGAAAGTCTCGCAGAGAAGCGATGGAGGAGGAAGCGGAAAGACAAAAGACTCAAGGAAGTCAACCCACTGTAGAAATGTAAATTGGCAGAAACACAAGGACAAGGCCGCCAAAAGGAGGAGGCCCAACTTCCCCGAACAGTAAGTAATGAGAATCGTCTCTTGGAATTGCAGACAACTCGGGAACCCAATGAAAATATAAGCGGTCAAAGATCTTATGAAAGCAGAACTTGCAGACATCCTAATGCTCCAAGAGACAAAAATTGAAGGGGAAGCCCTTCTAGAGATCAACAAAAAGAAATGGCAGAAGAACACAGGAAAATAAATAAGCGTAAGAGGCTCCTTGGGTGGAATAGCAACCCTGTGGACGGAAGATCACTTCAGGATCGTCAATTCACACAACACACAACACTGGTGTTTCACATAGCTGAAGCATATATCAAGTAAGTTAACCATTGCAATATTTAATTTATATGTACCGATATTGTATTCTGAAAAGAAAGATTGTTGGAAAACATTAAATGAGTTTTTGCAACTGAATTCTCCAAACAATATAATCATAGCTGGAGATCTAAATTTAGTAATGAATGAAAAAGAAAAGAGAGGGGGCAGGAACAACAAGGATCAGATGATCCAGGTAGTATAAGACATGATACAACAATGGGATCTATTGGACTTTAAACCAAGAAAAGGGCTCTATACCTGGACAAATAACAGGACAGGGGAAGACCATATATCCGCTAGACTGGACAGGTTCTTGGTCCAAAGCACAATGTTGATGGAAAGGAAGCTTATCTCATCAACCATCCTTCCAAAGCTCACCTTGGATCATAAGCCCATCCGGCTAATGCTTGAGGAGGAAGAGAATTTGGGGCCAATCCCATTCAGATTTAGCCCACCGTGGAATGGAAAGAGCGGCTTTGTAGAGACGGTCCGAATGGCATGGAACACCTCAGTCAATGGATCTCCCAATTATGTATGGGAACAAAAATTAAAATTAACAAAAAAGGCACTCAAGGAATGGAGTAAACTTCCAACAAATACACCAAAAGACCAAAGAATCGAGGCAGTGCAACACTTGGAAATTCTGCAAAGTGAAATGGACACAATTGATATAAACAAAACATAATTATAAAAGGAGCAAGTAGCCCAATGCAAAACATTCCTCTCCTTCAGAAATGAAGAAGAGTATTGGAGACTAAAGTCCCAGAGTCTCTGGATGGAAGCTAGAGGTAGAAACACATCATATTTTCATCGACAATGTAGAGCTAGACTCTCCAGGAATCACATCTCAGAGATCACTTCCTCTGATGGGAGGCTCTGCAAAGGAATAGAACAGATAAAATCTGCTGCAGTATTACATTTCCATCATCTTTACAGCAAAGAGAAAGAGGATTGTGAAGAAGATAAAAAAGAATTCCGGAAGAAAATTTCGGCATTGGTCACCACAAAAGACAATACAACATTATTGAAGCAAACAAATGAAGAAGAAATCAGCAATATAATTTGGTCCATGAACCCAGACAAAGCCCCTGGGCCAGATGGGTTCACTATTCACTTCTACAGGATTTGTTGGGATATAATAAAAACATATCTAATTAGAATGATAAAAAGGATTCTTGAAGAAAGAAAAAATGGGGGGTAGCACCAACTCAACATTCCTCGCTTTAATCCCAAAAGAGACAAACCCCTCCTTCTTTGATAGGTTTATACCAATCTCTTTGTGCAATGCCTCATATAAAATTATCGCAAAACTTCTTGCAAATAGAATAAAGCCACTGCTGAGCAAACTCACATCAGATTCGCAAGGGGGCTTCGTCAATGGGAGACATATCCTGGACAATGTAATCCAAGTCCAGGAAGCCATACATTCCAGCAATCTTAGAAAGGAGAAAGGTATGCTGATCAAGTTAGACATGGCTATTGCCTTCGACAGAGTCAAGTTGTCCTATCTATATGAAGTTCTAATCTCCTTTGGATTTGACCAAGAGTTTGTAAATATGATCCAAGCATGCACCAATAGTGCATGGATAGCACCTTTGGTAAATGGGAGGCCAGCTGATTTCTTCCAAGCCACAAGGGGGTTGAGACAAGGATGTCCCCTTTCTCCATTCCTCTACATCTTAATGGCGGATACGTTGAGCAGAAATCTGGAGCTTGATATGATAACAGGAACAACCCTAGGTTTACAAATAACAAAGGACCTTAAAGCAATAAACCATGCACTATTTGCGGATGACTCCCTCATGCTGGGAGGAGCTTCAACTAGAATAGGCTCTGCATACAAAAATACTCTTCAAGCATATTGCAAAGCTTCTGGAGCTCTAATCAGTGAAAGGAAAAGTGCAGTATATAACTGAAATGCAGAGGAGGAAGAAACTCAAAACATAGCAAGCAACTTGGGGTTTAATGGATACGCGAAATGGGAAAAAATCAACTATCTTGGATTGCCATTAACACTGGGCACAAACATAGTCAATCTGTGGGAAGGAGTAATTACAAAAATCAGAGGCAAAATCGCTGCATGGGGTGGCCAATGGCTAACTCATGGAGGCAAATTAACCCTTATAAAATCAATGTTGTCATCTCTGCCAATTTATCAAGCGTCATACCTGATGGCACCCAAGTCGATCTTAGGAAAAATTAATAAAATCATGAGGGATTTTCTGTGGCAAGGAGGCAAAGGAAACCATAGAAAATTTCGTCTGGTGAAATGGGAGATAGCAAAGCGAACTTTGAAGGAAGGAGGCCTTCAAATTCGAGATCCGGACTTTTCCAACGTATCTCTGGGATGTAAAATACTCTGGAAAATTCATAGTGACCCGAATCATCCCGTCAGCACAGCTCTGAGGCATAAATACCTACCAAATTCAAATCTAAGAAACTTGCAGAATGCAAACAGCAAAAAGAGCTCGCTTTTATGGCAGTTATGTATTAAAGGGCAACGTTTTTTCACCCGGAATTTATATCGTATCCCAGGGAATGGGAAACGAGTCAAGCTGCTAACTGATAGTATGATGGGCCACTCGCCATTAGCCACACAAGAAAACCTGCATGAGATATGTGCATTTTTAGAAAACAGAGGGGACAAGACGCTCTACGATATCTCAAAGTGGAACGAGTCTGGGCTCTGGATTGATTGGGATTTTAGAGATATCCCAGCTCACCTAATGCAGCAAACAGAAATGCTCAAACAGGAACTTCGTGAGCCTGCCCCGGTGCATAAATAAGAAAAGGATAAATGGGGATGGGGACCTATAGGAGCATACACCTCTGTCAAAGGCTATGAATTTATGCAAACACACAGAGACCGAATTCATCTAGCAAAGTTTTGGAAAGAGGTATGGGATCCAATTACACTGCCCAAGGTAAACTTCTTCTTCTGGACACTAATGCATAGAAAGATCCTGACCGGTGAAAACCTTATGAAAAGAAACATTGCAGGTCCGCATAGGTGCACACTTTGTAAAGAAGCCATAGAAACCATGGATCATTTATTTTTTGAATGTCCATATGCAAACAGAGTTTGGACCCACACTCTTCAAGGATTAAAGGCTGTAATCCCCACTAAAACTTCAGTTGTGGAATTATTCCTCTCATGGAAAGAGTGCTACCCGTTGCTCTCCCTAAACTCATCATGGGCCAGAATCTGGATCACTCTCCCCAAGCTAGTGTGTTGGAAGCTATGGCTAGCTAGAAATGAGTATATATTTAACAATGTAACTTGGACCCCCAACATGGTAGCAGCAAAAGCAAAAGGACTCCTTCTAGAAATTTTGAATTCTCAGAAAATCAAAGAGGACAATTTGATGCAACAAGAGGAAAAGAATTGGCTTGGCACTCAAGCATTCATCCAATGGATACACAGCACAAAAAAACCCCTCAGAAATCCTGAGTGGAGGCTAGGAGAAAAGGATGAAGCTTTTCAGAATTGGTGGAGGAAGTAAGGATTAACAACAACATTTTTTGACGGTGCCTCTAAAGGTAACCCCGGGACAACAGGAGCTGGAGGACTCATATACTCTTCCGATGGAGGCATCAAAGAAACCTTCAGTTGGGGTCTAGGTCAACGAACTAAAAATCAAGCAGAAATCCTTAGCTTGATAAAAGTATGCCAAATAGCCAAAGAAAGAGGACAACAGGAGCTGCAAGCACTCGGAGACTCAGAAATCCTAATCAAAATAATACATACGCAAGGCCAATTCAATGAAGCTGGTTTAAATAAGAATCTGCAAAGGCTGAGATACCTTCACCAAGACTTCACTTCCTTCAAATGCTATCACATTATCAGAGAATCAAACAAAGAGGCAGACTTCTATGCCAACAAAGGCTGCCTCTTGGCCCAAGGAGACGTTAGCACAAATGGCGGAGATTCAGAAACAATTTGTATACCATGAAAATAGAAAATTGCTGGAAATAGAAAATGTAAAAGAATTGCACTGAAAGATGTAAGGCTGCGGCCATTCAGAGTTCTCTACAAATAAAATCCATACCCGTTTCAGTTAAAAAAAATAAAATAAGATTTCATTATTTACATAAAATCACAGCAACTTAATCTTATCATCTTGAACTTAAATCACATTGTATTTATCACATTATACATACTATTAGTGTAAGGAAAATTTCTCAGAATGATTACACTAATTTTAATCTATATTTTATAAATGAATTTAACTAATATAATATTTATTTTATAAATGAAAGATAATTTTCTGATAAACTAAAATTTAAAGTTCATATTAAAAATTTAATGTTAAATTTAAATATTAATTTTTTTTAATTAAAATTAATAAAAGTAAATAATTTTATTCCATTTTATATTTTTAAAATTGAAAATAATTTTTTTAAATATAAAAGATATAAACCTAAAATTATGTGCCTTAATCCTATTATATCTCATCACAATGAAAAAATCAAATCACTCAATGAGGATAATATATCTTTATATTGATCGAATATTGAGCTGATATCGAACACAAAGAGAATTGATGCGGGGGAGAAATATGGAAAAGGGTTTCTGTAGTGCATCCTTGGTGTTTGGTGCAGGGTTTCAGCCTACTACCGACGAGTATGGAGTCCATATTGGCCACAAGCGGCTTCTATACCATACGAAGAGCTTGGATCTGATTGTTGCGCGGGTGGTTTTTACAAAGGGCGTGGATGAATCGAGTTGGAAGAATTGGAAGGCACAGGCTCTGCTTCGTATTTCCTACGTGCGAAAAAATTTCGGTGGTTCCCTAATCCCGAAGCCTGATCCTGCATGGCTTCCGATGGCCCTCGTTACGTCGTCGACGATAGGGGTTTCTTATTCTTGCCGAATTCGGGGTCTCTAAGAAGATCGGAGTTGGGAACTTGGCCGGCTCCGTTGCATGCTGAGTTTTTAGCTGAAAAATCTCTGATCGGATCAAATGGGTCACCTTGGCCATTGAGGAGCCGGCGGATTGTGCCCTTCACCAATTGCTCTGCGGCAGCAACAGATGGAGACGAACTCTCTGTCCCTTTGGGGGTAGAGAAGCTGTCGCAGATTCTTGCAGACAAAGATCATGCGTCGATTACCGGTTTTTTCTTTTTTATGTGGGAGATCCGATTAATCTGTATGCTTTTACCTCTGCAACTGGTGAGAGAAGAGGTGTCCAAGCCTAATCTGCAGAACTCCCTGTCGAATCATAAGAAAGGAGAGGCAGAATAAAGGAGGGATCGGCAACATTAGGGAGCGCATTTTGCCCTAGCTTGACCAACCAAACCAGTTTCTAAACCCTAATCAATAGGTAATCTCTTGTTCTAGCTGAGCCCTACTCCCTTTCAAATTTTTATCAGACCCCTTGTGGGTAAGTCTCGTTTAGTTTGGGTAAACGAAGACACCTTTGTTCAGCAACTTAAGCATAAAATATGGGGACAGATGGGGTACCTAGTATCGATCCAACATCTAGTCAATGGGCACAGATCTCTCCAAGATTGCAGAATCATGAAGGATTACTCCATAAAGGCAGATATGACAATTTCCCTAAATTTGTGCCTGCGAGGGGGTGTTGTAAACCAAAGAATGCCAAGATATATAGGGGGAGACAGAGGGAAAACACCCACTAGCCAACAACAAACAAATGGAGGGCCTTCCTACAAAAACATCCTACAGGGAAAAAAAGCAGTAGGCCCACATCCAGAACAAGCTGGAAATGATTCAAGGCCCTACATAGTAGAACAGCAGGGCAAAACCCCAGCACTAAAAATCAACAGTTCAGCAACAGAGGAGCACATAAATACATACGAAGCTCAAGCATTAATATGCCACTTCAACTGTTTCTGGCCCAAGCCCATGGACCTTTTCCATTGGATATTCACCCAATGGTCCCTTGATTGTGAAATTCACCTCTGTTCCAAGGGGTTATTTATTGTGAAATTTAAAACCTCGGAGGAAAGAGATATTATCATCAGAGAGGGGCCTTGGTTTTGGGGGTCCACGGGGCTTTTTATCACTCCATGGTTTCTGGAATTTGACCCCAACACTATGACAGTTTCTAGATTACCTGTATGGGTGAGATTACCCAATCTTTTTTTACATTTTTGGAAAGATCCGATACTCGAGAGCATTGGGAATAGCCTTGGGCGATACATTAAAACAAATATGGAAAGATTAGAACAAAGAATCTTCACCTTTGATCGGATCTGCGTGGAAGTGAATTTAAGCAAAGGATTACCAACAAACATTATGCTGATCTATAAGCAGCAAATCTGGTTGCAATCACTAGATTACAAAAATACTGTGTTTAGATGCAGGAATTGTAGGATGACAGGACACCTACAGAATACTTTCCCAGAAGCTAGGAAAGCAAACAACAAAAAGAAACCGAAAAGGAAGCAAAGGAAAGGTTGGCAATTTTCCCTTCCTGACTCAGAGGAGGATGAGTCAGAAGAAGAAAAGGAACTAGTTCCAACAGAAAGCAAGTAGCCTACACTGGAACCAGAGGTACAAACAGAGGATACAACCGCGCTCATGGATCCACACCCTCAGACGAAACAAACTGAAAGGAATGTTGTGGACACAAGCAGTGGAGGGATCAAACGACATCATACATCAGAAACTTTAGATTCGGACAAGGATACAGGAACCCAAAATGCAGAAAATCAGATTGTCCTTGCCACATGTGAGCCATCTCAGGGCGAGTGGCGCAAGGTTGAGAAGAAGAAAGGGAGAAAAACCTGATTTGTGGGACGTTTTCCCACGATCTAGTGGCTTTTAGTTTTTCTGCCTCCTTTTCTCTACCCTTCTACTATTTCTCTCTCTTTTATTTTTTCTGAATGCAATGTAGCCTCGCTACCATGCATTGTGTGCGAGAGCACATGAGCCCAATGGGCAATTTCTGAAAATGCTTCAATGCATATGCTATGTGTAACTTTTCATTTCTATAAATAAAAAGTTACTGATTTTTTCTAAGGAAAAAAAAAATGAAAAAATCAAATCAAATTTCAAAAATTTTAAACTTCACCCTTTAAAGAGAATGTAAATCTTACATATAAATTCAAAGAAAATAGGAATATCCATGACAAGAAGATTATCAACCCTACTTTGGTTCTGGAAATTTGTCTGTGATCTTGTTGAAGTGAGAAAGTAAATGTCTAGCTGGCATTGGCATTTCAGAAGCATACTCTTTTAGGAAATTCTTCACCGTTAGAGTAGAGATACCAGGAGCATCTCTTCTTCTCTTCACATAAAAAATTAAGAACAGTGCTGCTAATGTTGCCACTACAATTATTCTAATGGAGAAACCTGAGATGGAATCGAAAAAATGATATCAATGCATGGTTTTTGTCCTGTAACCCTAATGAGAATAGTGGAAACAAGTTACAAATTCACAGTGATGTTCTATTGGAGATTGCCAATATGGAGAAATAATAGTTACCTATTACAAGGGCGGACCTGGATTTTCTACTTGCAACACAACCATAGAAACTATTATGAGTATCGGGGCACCAATCCATGGTTTTGGCTAAGAGAATGACTACTTTACATACGGGACCACATTTGCAGATGCCCCTGGGTTCAAGAATGGGGAGAATACTGGATACATCTTTCAATATTGTGATAATTTAAGCATTGGGGCTTGTAATAAAGAAGGAAAAAGGCGGTTAGGAAATGTACCAGTGGTATTTCCAAGGCATCTGTCTGGATGCGAGGTGCCATCGAAACAGTAGCAAAGAAATGTTGAGGGTTTCAGAGTGTCATAACCACAACCACCCTCACTATCGAAACAAGCGCCGTAGGTTCAATCTCTGTTGGTGTCCACATTCCATGTTATTTCAAAGCCCAGAGAGAGGGGTGTGATCAGATCCCCATTCTCTATGAGTGGAAGGTTGTTACTGACTGGCAGTTGAATATTGCTTTGGCAGAATCGTTTCCCAGATTTTGGATTGGAAATGGAGTACCAATCATGGCCACATACACGCCATTTTTTAAAACTCTCTCCACTAATAATTTCTTTTCATTGCTTCCAAAGCGTGAGATTGGTGTAAGCACCGACGACATGAAAATGAGAGGCAGGCCATTGAAATTCAGGGTAATTACCTGAAGGACTGTTCTCTTTCCCGCACATTATATTTGACAGATCATAGTTAATAACTGTGATGCTAGGATCCTTCATGCCATTGTGAAAGAATGAGGGCTGCAAGATAAGGTACTCATCTCCACTGATGTTGAGCAGAGGATATCTGTTCTGATCACAGTGTATCTGAAACTGATGATCGCCACAGCCACTGTTAATTTTCCCAAAAGGATACCTGAATTCAAAATCCCCACATGTATCCCAGAGACAGTCGTGGTACTCACTACCCAGACATAATGTTGGGATGTAGAGGAGGGGCAGCAGAAGGGTAGAAGCAATGGCCATAAAGCAAAGTTGATAAACAGTGCGAGACATTGAATTGGTAAGAATTAGAGTACATACTCCCATACTCTGCTTTGATTAACATAGCAACACGGTATTCTGCAAAGAAGGCGAAGGATATGAAGGAGAATTTGCTTCTATTGAAGCGAAAAATCTGGTATCCCACGTTTTTTAATTCCACGAAATAGCAGTGTGGCTTCTCCGGTCCATTGTGCTGTTTTCTTGACCATAAATTCCACACGCCTTTATCTTTCCGAAAAGAAATGTACAGTGATCTAGACTTGACCACTCTGCTGAGAGGAGGTGAACATAGTGACTTTCATAGAAACTTATTAATGTCATGTTCACACAGTGTGACCACACTATCTATGTAACATGAAGTAGATCCCCAATATTAAGGGATTTTTTTACAGACCAACAAAATAGATAGTCTTAATGGCCGTTTTTTTTCTTCTGGAATCTGGTAAAAAAAAAATCATTTTGGAATGTTTGAATTTTTTATAATGAAAATAGATTCAACACCATCAAAAACGCTGGAAGCACCTAAAATCTTATAGTTTAAAAACTATCAAAATTTCTGAATTATTGTTTTTTAGACTACGCAAATATTAAACAACATTAAGTAAACATTACTGTTTTTCCATCTTTATCAGTTACATAAAAAGAAAATAATATTAAAGTAGTAATCCAATCAACTTACTGTACTACATTATGTTTAATATTTGTGATGTGCTCTCATAGTTTTAAGATTATGACTGGACACTTTTTCACTTTATGCTATTAATTCGGCCCATACATAATTTTTTCAAAATAATTCTTGAATTTGCAATATTTTAGTAAAGTTTGGTAAATCCGGCCAACAGGTTTGAATTTCATCTCGACAGCCAAGTCTGGTAGGCAAATGATTCAGGCATTCTCAAGTCATTTCGATAGATAATCGCTAAAACTGTGACACGTTAAAATCGAAAATTTAAACATTTTTCGTAATTAGTTCGATTTTTTATATTTATTTGATGGTTATAAAAAATTATGAAAGTGCAAGGCAAAATTTTAATAGTGGCTTTTGGAGATGATAACAATTTCTTTTATTCCAATTTTTAGTATGGATAAACTTTGAATAACTATTTTGTTTTCAACAAAATAATGGTTAAGTTAAATGAAATTAAAAGAAAATCGAAAGAAGCTCGTTTTAATAGTGAAACCAACCTTAAAAGCTTGTTTGTTATTCATTCACATGATCAATGTTTTCTTTCACTTGTCATCTTGCATGGATATCTTTTGATGCCTGTTGTATCTCAAGAAACAATCTTTTGGATGTGGTAAGGAATCAGTGCTTAAGAAATTTTATAAATGTATGTCACAATTACAATATCAAATGGCCTATGTTTAACACTTTTGGAATTTAATTACTTAATACCCTCAATAATCTGATATAATGAAAGCCCTCACAATGCCATAAATTGTTGATATTTAAATGAAATGAAAAGAAAAACTGTAAGGGAAACTCAAAATGATATGCTGAAAACACAAAATCTACCACTTTTAAGTTTTAGAGGAAAATCATGGAGAGAGAGAAAACTCAAAATAATATGTTGTAAACACAAAATCTATTACTTTAAAGTTTCATCAAGAGGTTGTGAAGAGAGAAGAGATGGAGTGAAGGAGCGCAAATTAAGGTTATTTAACTCTTACGCACAAATGTAATTAAGAGACCAACTGCTACATTACTTCACTTCATTCAAAGAAGAATAAACATAGAGCGAAACTGGAAAGACATATCAGCATCAACAGGTGTAGGAAACTTGATCTTCTTTCATTTATTTCTCAAAAAATTCAGTACCAAATTAACTGTCATCCAGAGGTCCAAAACTCGGAACCACTTTTAGTTATTTCTATGCACTTAAATACATCAAAGTAGTTCGTAACTATTGAACTTCTTGAAACTACTCGACTACCTAAACTGTTAAGATTACTTATGCAATCATACAGATAAAGCAAATTAAAACTGGAAATATTGTTCGTTTTGCTGGATCTGATGTTGCTGATGCATCCTCCTGAAGTGTTGAGGTGTCCTTTCTGGTTATGATGCAACAACTGCATAGTTCTGTAAAGACACCTCAATGCCCAACTTGACCCAGCTGTTGTGCTTCCAACAGTGCCACTATACGTTCTTCTGCTCGACTCTGCTTATGCCTCTGTGCTTCAAATGTTGTCATCATGTCACTTGCTACTCGACTTCGCCTCTTCTGCACGTGCTTGCTGTGTTTAGTCATTTCTTCTCCTTGGCTCTGCGTCGGGTCACTTACCCAAGTTTCTCTGCCGTGTTTAGCCTTCAACATACATACGCGCGTAATTACCAACAATTTACTTTAAAATAGATCGCACATAACTCAAACCACTTACATATATGCAAAACAGTGGTTGTAGGGTCCCACAATATGGTGACCAATCACGGTGCATCGCATATCGAGGAACTTAACATATAACTTAAATGGTAAACAATACAAACGCCGATGCGAAGTTGCGACGTAATCTCCATTGTAGATCTTCGTCAGATCTAACAGCCTCGTTGTACCGTCTCACACTGCCATCTCCTGTCCTTGTCGCATCGTAACCAAAATACTTTACCTTGCGAAGTCTTAATGCTAATCTATAAACCTGCCGATGTGCGATATGCATTGAATCGTTGTGCCAACACGTGGCTCCTCCCTTTACCGCATTGCATCTTTCGATTCTTATCGCAACGCAAGTTATTTTGTTTAACTTGTGAAGTCCTTAACACATAAACTAAATAATCTTCGATGAAAAATTGCACTATGTCGACACGTGGCCCTTCTCCTCATCAAATCACAAGTTTCAATTCTTACCACATCGCAAGTTATTTTGTTTAACTTGCGAAGTACTTAACACATAAACTAAATACTCGCCAATCCGAAATTGCGCTATGATGACATGTGGCCCTTCTCCTCATCGCATCGCAAGATATATTGTTTAAATTGCGATTTATTATCATATAAATGTAAAACCTGTTGATATGCGATATGCGATTTAACCTCCGCTGTTGATATATGCCCATATCCAATAGTCCTCACTGCTCCTTTGCTAACCTGCGCTCTGATCCTGACCATCTTTTTTTCCCTTTGCGCCTCCTCCAAAACTCTTAAGCTTTTAAGGGAAATGCACCATTCCTTCGCCTTCGGGAAATTATTTTGCTTGCTCCACGGTGTAACCCTCCTGAGCTTATTTGATGTTTTGCCGTGCTAGTCCCTCCTGAGCTTGCGAATGATCCTCACTCGACCCTGTCCGGTGTGCAATGTTCTAAACATGCCCATCGGTCCGACCCTTGAACTGTTCTGAACGTGAATGAGCCTGACTCGACCCACCTTCACATCTCATCATTTAATGTTAATTTACCAACATATAAATCAAAATTCCTTTACAACACACAAAATTTTACATTTTCTATCATATATGCTTTTTTTGGTGTTTTGAAAACTATTTCAAAGGTAAATGCAAATGAGCCACAACATCTGGCTCCACCTGGGGATAGTGATTTTTTCCACGGAAGCGCTAAGAATTGTAGATTAGTGCCTTATCCATTGGGCATGGAGTCAAATATTTTTTGGTGACATATGAACAATGAGAAATCCAGTATTTACAATGGTGGAATGATGATCTTTAATGCTGGAAATAATGCTTTAGATATTGCCCATTCATAGATAGATGTTCTAACTCCCCATCTAGATCTTCCAAAATGAATGTGTTATTTGACCTTGCCTCAGAGATTCTGTATGGACCATACCAAAGAGGGTCAAATTTACCATGCTTTCCCTTTTCTTCTCATCTGGTGTCCCATCTTAGTACCAAATCTCCTACTTGAAAGAGAACTTCTTTTGCTTTTCTATCAAATATAGAGTTCATATTTTCCTAATAAGTAATCAAGTTATCCCTGACTTTGTTTCTGTTTTCACTTAATTCAATTATTTTGTTCAATATTCTTACCAGAGCATTAGGTTCTTCCTGAGCTTCTTGAAGGAAAGAAATCACTGGTTTGGCCAGCTGAGTAGAAAATAGTGCTTGAGTCATATAAACCAGTTCATAGGGAGACTTCCCAGTAGATTTCCTGGCAGTGACTCGAACTTCCCAGAGGGAAATCTTCAACTTCATATCCCAATCCTTCTGATTCTCAGTGATTGTTTTCTTCAAGATTCTGACCAATGTCTTATTTGAGGACTCTGCCAATCCATTCCCTTGGGGATGATATGTTGTGAATGTGATAAAGTTACATTATATGTTTGACATAAATTAATGAAACGAGCAGATTTGAATGCATGAGCATTATCAGTCACAATTTTGACTGGACATCCGAATTTGCTAAATTTTTTTCCTCCAGAAACTTCATCACTACTTGGTCATTTGCCTTCTTAGTGGGTATTGCGTCAACCCATTTTGTAAAGTAATCAGTGGCAATGAGAATCCACTTGAACTATCTACTTGATGGTGGATTGATCTCTCCAATAAAATCCAATCCCCATTGCTTGAAAGGTTCTTCAATAATTACTAGGACGAGAGGTAACGGAACAAGTTTTTTATTTTCAGCAAACAACTGACACTTTCGACAACTTCTGACCAGTCTATAAAAATCTGCAAACAGGGTTGGCCAATAGAAGCCTGACTTGAGAATTTTATGAGCAGTGACCTTCCAGCTATAATATCCTCCACACAGACTTTCATGATATTGTTTGGTGACTTCAATAGATTCTCCGATCGGTCAAACATAACAACAAAATACCAGAAGGATCTTTCTAGTATAGCTTCGCTTCTACGATAACATATGGCTGAGACTTGAGCTTGAGAGCTCTGTATTTTTTTATATTTAGTGAAGTTGGACAGGAAAAGAAACACAGGTAATGCACAATATCTTTATACCAATCATAGCACAAAAATTTTAATTGAATACATGTTTTGGACTTGTTTTGACCTTTTTCATTAATAACTCCATCCACTGGTGCCAACAAATTGATTCCCAAGGCCTGAAAATTTGCCTCTGTCAAAAAATTCGCTAACCCCTATCCCTTGAATAGTTTGGTGGGTTTGATGTCCAATCATACTCTTGGATTTTTGCGATCAACTTCCCCCTTTTTCCTTCAACATCACTTTGTACCAACACGTCTTTCATAGTAGAATTAGGAACATAAGCAGTTATTTGGGACTGTAACACATAAGTCTTGAAGGATTTTAGTGCTTTGACCAAAGCATATAATTTTTTCTCTAGAATATTGTATTTGAGCTTTGCATCTCTGAGAAAAATGCAACTGGATGCTCCTTACTATCTTCATTTTTCTGCAACAACACAACAACAATAGTAGTGGGGGATGCAAATGAGAATACCTGAAAGGCCTTTTGATAGTCTAGACTAATCAGAACTAGAGCTTCCTGCAGTGCTTCCTTTATTCTAGCAAATGCTTCTCTTGCTCCCTTATCCCATTTCACTTCTGAAATTTTCTTCAACATATCTGTTATACTTCTCACAATATCAGCATAATTGGGCGCAAATATCCTCATAAAGTTTATTTTTCCCAGGAATCTCTAGATATATTTCTTGCCTCTGGGTAAATGAATAGTCTGAATGGCTTCCACCCTTGCTGGGTCAATCTTTACTCCTTGTTTAGAAACTATGTGAGAAAAAAATTTACCTTCTTCTAAGGCAAATAAAGATTTTTTGGGATTTAACAGACCAAAATTTCTACACTTTTGAATTTTTTTTTGCAAATTCTCCAAGTGTTCATCATCCGACCCTAAGAAAACAATTACATCATCCATATATATAACTAAAAACCTGTCACCAATGAAGGCTATGTCCATGGCCCTCTAAAATGTTGCACCTACGTTCATAAGGCCAAATGGAATCCTTGTGTACATGAAGGTGCCTCGGGGTGTAGTGAAAGCAATGTTCTTTTGATATTCTTTTTCTACTACTACCTAATTATACCCAGAAAATTTGTCAACCGTAGACAACCCACGAGCTTCTGTCACCTTCTGTAATACATAATACATTTTCGAAAAATGATAATTATCTTTTAGAGATGCTCAGTTCAAGTTCCTGAAGTCTACACACAGTATTATCTATCCATTCTTCTTTCTTACAGGGACCATATTAGAAACACAGTCTGAATATCTGAGAGGGACTATAATTTTCACCTACAACAATTTCTTCATTTATTTTTCGATTGGAGCTAACAACAATAGATTGATCTGTCTGAGCTTATGTCTGTGTGTTTTGAGTCCTTCCTTCAATGGAAAATTATGCTGAATTATGATTTTTTCATATGTTTTCAGGTATTCATATGACCAGGCAAACACATCCATATATTTCTTAAACAGATCAATGTAACTTTATTTGTAGTTTCTGGGAACACCTTTTAACAATTTCATTATTTTGGGTTCCTGCTGAGTTCCCAAATTACAATCTTCCATCTTTTCTTCTTGATGTGTTTTCTTTGAATCAATAGCAACATCATTAGCATTGAATAACCTTTCAAGGGGAACCAACACTTTAGGGAGCACATTATCTTTCAATTGGATATTATTCTATTCACCTATTGAATGCTTAAGGTTTCTTACTTCTGCTTTCTTCTCTATTTGTTCTTCATCTTGGTGTATTTCAGCATCTTCAAAGTTTCCAATCATGGTCAGGAACTTATTTATTTGTTCATCATCCTCAAACACCTGCCAATGTTTCACATTGTCAGGGATAGAAGATCTATGTCTAATTTCAATTTCATACCTTAGCCTTGGATTTATTAGAGGTTTGAAGGTGCTGGCTGCAAATGCTAAAGAATCTGCCAATATATTCTCCTCTCTCGAAATAAACTAAATATTGAATGCTTCAAAATAGTTTTCTATGAGATCCCAAACTTCATTTCTATATGATCTTAATCTCGGATGCTTGGTTTGACAATGATTTTTAATATGCCTTATTATCAATTCAGAGTCACCAAAAATTGAAATACATTGAACTCTCATCTGTTTAGCAACTTGAGGGCTTGAGATCAAGGCCTCATTCTCAACCACATTGTTTGTTGAATCAAATTCTAGTTTAAAAGAGAAAGGCATAAGGTTACCTTCTTTTGATATCGGCAAGAATCCAACACCTGCGCCTTCCTTGGAGTAGGCACCATCAAAATAGCACTTCCAAATATTCCTTGAGTGTAGCTCGTTATTTAAAACTGCTGAAGAGAGCTGCTTCCCTGTGTCTTCAGCAAATTCTGCATCTTCATGGAGCATGAAACAAGAAAGATATTTTGTTTCTTGACTATAAATGGGGGAATTTCCTGCATCTTTCTTGGAGGTGGTTTTCACAAACCTTGTTTCCCTGTACAGTCTCCTTTCTTCCCCATTAAAAACCAGAATGATAGCATAAGTGAAATCTAATTTTAGAACACCTCCCAAATTTTCTCCCAAAGATCTTGATAAGAGCATTCCAAACCTGGCTGGGATGAACAACCACTAAATCCATCGCTAAACTCTTTGCTGGGATTTGTGCTAATGAAACTGCCACATCTTTAATTATCCCAACACACTTCACCCTTTTGGAATCAAATGAATACATATCCCTATAAGGTTTGGTAATCTGCAAGTTTAGTTCCTTCATAACAGACAATGGCATGAGGTTATGGGATGCTCCTAAGTCTAGCATGTAGTTATGTAGAGTAAAATCATGAAGCAACAAAGAAACATAGAAGGGTGGAACAGCAGGATCTACTTCTTCTACATGAGGACCAAAGGTGAGCACTGGATTTTCTTCTTGTAAGTTCACTGTGTCACTTATATCTTCCATTTGTGTGAGATTAATAAATTCTGAAATTTATTTCTTGTCCGAGCTAATTCTAGAAGAGGTACCTGAATTTTAACATTCTCCAACTTTTTTTAACACTGAAAGCGTAAGTTTGCTTAACGTTATTTTCAAGTTCTTCTTCACTCTTTCTAGAATTTTTCGCTTGTTCGGGTACAGGAACAAATCTCTCCAAAATAGTAGTGTCAACTGATGTGTTCTAGGAAGACTCACCCTGCTCCACATTTGTTCTATTAAGTGAATTTGCAGGTTGTTTCCCCTTACTAACCTGTTTCACAGGGTCCTTTTGTTGTGGAGTCGCCATTGGAGGAGGAATGGAACCTTGTTGTTCACCTTCATTATCCTGCACTCTAGATCTCTTTCTAGACCTAAAATAATACTTTTTATGTAACTCAGCTTGCATGAAATCTGTGAATTTTCTACAGTATTCATCCATTTCATCTTGATCAAAATATACTTCAGCTTCAACATATTCTCCCTCACAATCTTCCTCTTCATCCTATTCTATTGTATACATAGAAGATACCTGATCCTCGACCTCCCTTTGGTCATATTCTATCAATGGCTCTGCGGGTGCTGCTTCTATATACAACGATGCTTGAACCTGGTCTTGATCTCTTCTTTCCCTCTGAAAATTTTGCAGGGGATGTCTTCTGAATTGAGGGTTAAACCCCCCTCGATTTTGTTGTACTTGTCTTTGGGAGTTTTTATTTTCCAATTCCATCTTAGCTAGCCTAATTGTTAATTTTTTCATCACCTTTACCATATCTTCAATTCTTAGATTTTGTGATGATTCTTCTTTTGCTTTCCCCTTCTCTTGGACTAGCTGTTTCCCTTTCACCTTTCTGACTGTAATCATGTTAGCTTCGATCTCTAAAGCATTTGCCTGTATCTACTCAAGAGTAGGGGCTCTTATCTCTCTCAATGTACAACTAAAATCAGCTTCAAAAGCCCCAACAAAAACTACCTTTGCTCCTACAGGGGGGGATTAATCTTTATGGGTAAACTATTGTACAATTTGTTGAATATTTTTACAAACTCAGGAATGATTTTATTAGGCCTTCTTTTAATTGCATTAAAATTTGTCAATGAGTAACCATGATCTCTCTTTTCTACCAATCTCTGAGTGAATTGAGTTTCTAACTCTTTCCAGTTATTTATTGAACCATTTGGTAAACATTTAAACCATTTTATAGCCTCTCCATCTAGAGACTGCACAAATAGTCTCATCACAACATCAAGATGTTCTACATTTAAATTTTCAGCAAAAGTGCAAAACAAGGGTAAATGTTGTTTTGCAATTACTTCATCTTCTCAAGTGAAACAAGGAAGTAATTTGAGGTATTCTTGAGGCATGGAATTCATTGGTTGCGCAAGATTTAGTGGAGCATATATGTTCAACAAAAAGGCTGGTGCTGCTATATTTACACCTTGGTTAACTGTTCCTTGGGTAGTTGAGGTGGATGAACCTATTGTGAAAGTGAATGAGGGTGGAAGAAAAAATGATACGGGAGTGGGTTGATGAACAATGGCAGAAGAACCAACAACTATATTTGGTTGAGCTTGAGTGAAGGTAAAAGAAACAGACTCGAAAGAATGTTCTTCTAACTTAGGTTCTTGAAAATGAATGGGTGTGGAAGGAGAATCTTGTTCCAAGAAAGAGAGTTCCTTGTAAATATCCTCAAACAAAGGGTTATGAGAATTTCTGCCACGAGAAGACAATGCAGGATCAGGTATTGAAGGTGTTTCAGGTTTATGAGCCTTTTTAGAAACCAATATTTCTGGATCTGGCAAAGTAGGGGCTATCTGCTGTGAGGTATCTAACCTCGTGTGAGGTGTTTTTAAAACCATAAATTTGAAAATAACAAACACAACCAAATCTTTCCTCCTCACTGAAAAGCCAAAGGAAATAATGTGAAAAACCCAGGGAAAATCAACTTCGTTTCTTCATCCCCGGCAACGACACCAAAAAATGTTGTATCTCAAGAAACAATCCCTTGGCTGTGGTAAGGAATCAATGCTTAAGACATTTTATAAATGTATGTCACAATTACAATATCAAATGGCCTCTATTTAACACCTTTGGAATTTAATTACTTAATACCCTCAATAATCTGATATAATGAAATCCCTCACAATTCCATAAACTGTTGATATTTGAATGAAATGAAAAGAATAACTACAAGGGAAACTCAAAATGATATGCTGAAAACATAGAATCTACCACTTTTAAGTTTCAAAGGAAATTCATGGAGATAGAGAAAACTTGAAATAATATGTTGTAAACATATAATCTATTACTTTAAAGTTTCATCAGGAGTTTGTGAAGAGAGAAGAGATAGAGTGAAGGAGCGCAAATTAAGGTTATTCAAATCTTACTCACAGATGTAATTAAGAGATCGACTGCTACAATACTTCACTTCATTCAAAGAAGAATAAACATAGAGCGAAACTGGAAAGACATATCAACATCAACATGTGTAGAAAACTTGATCTTCTTTCATTAATTTCTCAGAAAATTTAGTACCAAATTAACAGTCATCGAGAGGTCCAAAAATCAAAACCAATTTTCTTTATTTCTATCCATTTAAATACATCAAAGTAGTTCGTAACTGTTGAACTTCTTGAAACTACTTGACTACCTAAACTGTTAAGATTACTTATGCAATCATATAGAGAAAACATATTAAAATTGGAAATATTGTTCATTTTGCTGAATCTGATGTTGTTGATGCGTCCTCCTGAAGTGTTGAGGTGTCCTTTCTAGTTATGATGCAGTAACTGCATAGTTCTGTAATGACACCTCAGTGCTCGACTTGACCCAACTATTGTGCTTCCAACCATGCCACTATATGTTCTTATGCCTGACTCTGCCTATGCCTCTGTGCTTCAAACACTATCATCATGTCACCTGCTACCCGACTCTACCTCTTCTACATGTGCCTGTTGTGTTTAGTCGTTTCTTCTCCTTGGCTCTGCGTCGGGTCACTTACCTGAGTCTTTTTGTTGTGTTTAGCCTTCAACATACATACGCACAAAATTAACAACAATTTACTTTAAAACAGATCACACATAACTCAAACCACTTGCATATATGCAGAACAGTGGTTGTAGGGTCCCACAATATGGTGACCAATCACGGTGCATCGCATATTGTGAACTTAACATATAACTTAAATGGTAAACAATACAAAATCTGATGCCAAGTTGCGACATAATCTCCATTGTATATCTTTTCCAGATCTAACGGCCCGCTGTACCGTCTCACACTGCCATCTCCCATCCTTGTCGTATCGCAACCAAAATAATTTACCTTGCGAAGTCTTAATTCTAAACTCTAAACCTACCAATGTGTGATATGCACTGAATCGTTGTGCCAACATGTGGCTCCTCCCTTTAGCGCATCACAAGTTTTGATTCTTACCGCATTGCAAGTTATTTTGTTTAACTTGCGAAGTCCTTAATACATAAACTAAATAATCGTCGATGCGAAATTGCGCTATGCCGACACGTAGCCCTTCTCCTCATCGCATCGCAAGTTTCAATTCTTACCGCATCGCAAGTTATTTTGTTTAACTTGTGAAGTCCTTAACACATAAACTAAATAATCACCGATGCGAAATTGCGCTATGCCGACACGTAGCCCTTCTCCTCATCGCATCACAAGATATATTGTTTAACTTGTGATTTCTTATCATATAAATGTAAGACCCGCCGATATGTGATATGCGATTTAACCTCTGCTGTTGATCTATGCCCAGATCCAACGGTCCTCACTGCCCCTTTGCTGACTTGTGCTCTGATCCTGACCATCTGTTTTTCCCTTTGCGCCTCCTCCAAAATTTTTAAGATTTTAACGGAAATGTGCCATTCCTTCGCCTTCAGGAAATTAGTTTGTTTGCTCCACGGTGTAACCCTCCTAATCTTATCTGGTGTTCTACCGCGCTAGTCCTCCTGAGCTTGCGAATGAGCCTGACTCAACCTTGTCCGGTGTGCAATGTTCTGAATGTGCCCATCGATCCGGCCCTTGAACTGTTCTGCACGTGAATAAGCCTGACTCGATCCACCTTCACATCTCATCACGTAATGTTAATGTACCAACATATAAATCAAAATTTTTCTATGACACACAAAATTTTACATTTTCTATCATATAGGTTTTTTTTGGTGTTTTGAAAAATATTTCAAAGGTAAATGCAAATGATCCACAAAAATGCCCATGCAATTTTGCCAAAGCACATGTGAGTGACCTCTTTGTCACATTAATTGCCCATAGGTTTGGCTCATGTGGCTTGAGGGATGGTGTATAAGGTAAATTCCAATTTTGATATCATTAATGCCAAGTAGTTTGGTCTCCCAAAGGTATCTATTAAGCATAGGAGATCCTATTTCAATGAAGAGCATTGACATTGTAAGTGATTCTTTATTCGAGATCAAAGTTTGCATATAAATAAAGTTTATTAGGCGGTTTTTAAGAAGAAGAAAAGAATTGCAAGATTATGCCAGAGGAAATTATGAGTTTGAAGATTCATCATCTCACTCTTTCATCTCTACCCTGCATTACCCTCATGATTTCATGTATTCTTTCCTCAAGGAACTAGAGATTTCAAGAATAAAAAAAGACCTATCCCAATGAGTGTTGGAGCTTACTTGCCTCCACTGATTCTTCTCATGTATGTTATTTTGTTGCTTATTTGTTATTGTAATACATTTGTGTTTTTCTTGCAACTAACCATTGTATGTTACCCTAAGGGGGGAGCTTGATTGTTGATCATTGTGATACAAAGTCCTTGTGAAATTTGAGGTTAGAGGTTCGAATCCCCCCTAATTTACCATGTGGATTGTTCATGCAAGTACAAGTCATTGCAAATTCCTTTAGATACCAACCAAAAAAAAAACATTGTATGATGTTTAGCTTACAACCTAACAAAAAAAAATATTATATGATGTTTAGCTTACAACCTAGTTAAATCAAACCATTTTCACTCACTATTGCAACGAGTCCTTAATACAAATACTTTTGGTTGAAATGATTTGATATTCCTAATTAGGTTGTGTAATATCCCAAAAGGGAGAATGCAGTAATACAAAAACACAATAGTTGGAAACTACAGCAATGAAAAAATAATCTAAATACACCATAAAAATGCACAGAATAGTTGAGCCATTTTATTATATAGGAGGTGGAATACAAGTACAACAATGCTCAAAATATGAGACACTCAAGTTAAACAAGTGGCCTAGAATGACCCTGAACTCCTCCCACAAGAGGGACTGCGTAACTCTTTGAATGTTGGAAGGAATAGTGCGTTGTCCCTGCTACAAATGTCGAGACTACAACTATCCAAAAATTATATAAGTGTAGATATGGCAGTTTAAAAGTTCAGATGATGCTGGGATTTCAGATTCGGGCTCTATGATGAATACCCAAGATAACCCATAGAGGATTTCCAGATCTAACAATCTTGGAAAATCACCCTCTTAGGGCCTACAACTATAACACTGCCGGGTATGCAGATCTACTACATGAGCTAAAGATATGATGGCTTCAATAAGGAAAAACCAACTCAATGCATAGAGGGTTGATCCCTCCTTCAACTTCTTAAGCGAGAAGCTCAAGATCTGGCTCCTCCTTCCTCCTCCACTGAATGCAGCTGATGAATACACAACAACTGAGTAAAACTGTGTTTTCAAGGATGGAGGCTCTATAACCTGATGCTAGATGTTGCAATGAAGCTAAAAAATGATGGAAATAATGTGCCCAAAGTGAGGAGACGTTCCCTCACATGATTTCCAACTGAAATACTGGAAACTTCCCTCCTCCAATAGATCTACAGGACTAGACTGCGTAATCCCTTGGTGAATTATTGCTGCATGGAGGTGTGTAATGTTGGCCTAAATGTCGGATATGAATATACAGCTCCTGGAAGTCTGATCTTGAAGCACAAGGTGAAAGGATAAATCCTCCATGGGTTTCCTAGCTGAAATGCTAGAAACAACCTCCTCCTCTCAAACTCTCAAGCAGAAATGCGTAATTCCTGAGACTGAATGTGCTGTAGAGAGTGGCTGAATGTGGCACCGATGCCTGATGATGTATGGCATCTCAAAGAAACCTTCCCAGAGTAGGCACTTGAAGTCCCCTATGGGTAAGGGTGGGATTTCTGCTCGGAAACACCCGTGTGCTAAACATCACTGTATACTTAGCTAAACAACTGAAGTGTGCATAGAAATGTCAAATGACAAATCCAGATCTAAACAGATCAATAATCAAAATCTAAAATCCCGCCCTCTATTTCTGCCTTCATCTCCCTTATATGGTTTGTGAGCCTTCCATATCCCTAGACCACCTCATAACTACGCTACACATGTGGCCACTAGCCTCCATGAAGACTGCGCTATCTGTTATGAAACCAGCTCCAAAAATAGAATAAAAGAGATATCAACGGCTTATAAATCAGCCACTTCGAGGGGGAAACCTCCAATACAATACGTAAATGAACAATTCTTGGATGATACAAATGACCAAAACCTTCTTCTATATATAGGAGTCCATTGGGCCACAATGTAATCCTAGCCGACCTAACAATAATAATGTAAGGGCACAATAATAACAATATTGGGGTTACAGGGGTACAACAATAACAATAAGAGGGCTCCATTAATAACAATAAGGGACTAAACTAATATTATAGGGACCTAACATGTCCCTCTCCTTCAAAAAAGTGTTGTCTTCAATGCTTGAGTAGCTCTGGGAGTTTCTCTATGAAATTTTCATCCTCCCATGTAGAATCTTCAGTGGGTAAGTTCTTCCACTTGATGAGATACTCTGAAATTGATCGATTTCGTAGCTATCGAGTTCTTGTTTCCGTGACCGCTTCAGGTTCCAATATGATTTTTCCTTCCTCATCAAGTTCTAGAAATATTGTTTGAACTTGAATATTGTCACTTATAACCTTCTTTAAGCATGAAACATGGAAAACTGGATGCACTCGCGAAGAAGCAGGAAGCTCCAATTTGTATGCCATAGTACAAATATTTTTCAACACATTGTAAGGACCATAGTACTTTGGCAATAATTTATTATCCTTCTTAGCTTGCTTGAGGGACATTTGTTTGTATGGTTGTAGCCTTGAAAATACCCAATATCCTACATCAAAACTTCTCTCGATGTGATGTTGATCTGCCTATTGTTTCATTCGATTTTGTGCCAAATTTAGGTTATCCTTTAAGAGTTGGATAACTTCTTGTTGATGCTCGATGTGATCTTCCACTGCTTGAACCTTATAATTTTCTATGAAATATGATGTGATGGATGGTGGATGATATCCATAAAGTGCCATAAATGGGGTCATTTTTGCTGCAGTATGGAAGGAAGTGTTATACCACCATTCAGCGAGAGGTAACCACTTGACCCATTTTGTTTGTTTATCAGATATAAAACAATGAATATATCCTTCCAAAAATTTATTTACTATCTCAGTTTGACCATCAGATTGAGGATGATAAGATGAGCTATGAGCTAGTTGAGTACCCAAACAAGAAAATAACTCCTTCCAAAAATTTCTAGTAAAAATGGGATCTCTGTAGCTCACAATAATCTTTGGGTTTCCATGTAGTTTTTGAATGGTGTCCATAAATGTAGTAGCAACTGTACTTGCTTTAAATGAATTAGATAATTCACAAAAGTTTGCATACTTGGTAAGTCTATCAACTACCACCATGATGACACTCTTTCCTTCGGACTTAGGTAAACCTATGATGAAATCCATTGAAATATTCTCCCAATGTTGACTTGGAATTGATAAAGGATGTAGAAGACTCGAGGTCTTAATTGTCTCAACTTTATTTTGCTGGCAAACCAAAAATTCCGCTACAAACTTTTGAATATCAGATTTAAGGCCATCCCAAAAGATTCTTTCTTCACCCTGTGGTAAGTTTTAAAAAATCCGAAGTGTCCTCCTAAAGGAGAAGTGTGAAATTCCAAAAGAATATTTTGTTTTAGTTTGGAATTCTTACAAAGATATAAGCGATCTTTGTACCATAAGGAATCATTTTTCCAACTAAATGTATCAAATGTACTAGGATCTTGTTGCAACTTTTGAATGAGTGTCCACATTTCTTCGCCCTTCTTCCATTCATCGCTTGCTTCGGTTATCCAATCTGGTTGGATAATAGAAATGACACAAAGCAATGCTTCCACCTCTTCATTATTTCTTGAGAGTGCATCTGCAACAACATTTAGCTTCCCTTTCTTGTAGATTATTTCAAAGTCATAACCCAACATCTTTGTGACCCATTTTTACTGTTTTTATGAAGATATTCTTTGTTCCAAAAAGTGTTTAAGACTATCATGATCATTTTTTACCTTGAAGTGGCTTCCCATTAGGTAAGGTCGCCATTTCTTTAGTGCATGTAGTATTGCTAACATTTCCTTCTCATAAATAGATTTCTGTAAATACTTTCCTTTGATTGGACAACTTTCAAAAGCAATGGGTCTTCCTTCTTGCATTATAACATCACCAATTCCATTTCATGAGGCATCATATTCCACAATAAAGGTTTTTGTGAAGTCTGGCGTAGCTAATACCGGTGCTAGGTACATTGCCTCTTTAAGATGTTCAAAGGCCTTAGTTGCTTCAAGAGTCCATGAAAATGCATATTTCTTCAATAATGTTGTTAGAGGTGTTGATATTATCCCATAATTCTTAATAAACTTGCGATAATGCCCTATTAACACGAGAAATCCTCACAACTGCTTTATGGTTGTGGGGACTTTCCATTCCTTAATGGATTTAATTTTGTTAGGGTCTACCTTAAGACCCTCATGAGATACAATATGACCCAGATATTCCACCTCTTGTACTCCAAAGAAACATTTGGATGTTTTTCATATAATTGTTTCTCTTGCAATAGTTTGAGAACCTTGTCAACATGTTGAACATGATCCTTCGAAGATATATTGTAGATTAGTATATCATCAAAAAATACTAGCAAAAATTTTCTAAAGAAGGGTTTGAAAATGGAATTCATCAACCCTTGAAATGTAGAAGGTGGATTGGTAAGGCCAAAATGCATGACCAAAAGTTCATAATGACCCTCATGAATTCGAAATGTTGTTTTCGGAATATCTTCACCCTTCATTCTAATTTGATGATATCCTGAACGAAGATCCAACTTGGTGAAATAAATTGCTCCATGTAATTCATCAATCACATGAATGGGAAATTTATCTTTAATAGTGAGCTTATTGAGCTCCCTATAATCCGGACACATGTGCCATGATCCATCCTTCTTGTGCACCAATACTATTAGAGCAGAGAAAGAACTTTGACTAGGTCGAATTATACCAACAATCATACGTTTAATTTCTCTCTTTTGGACATAAGGATATCTATAAGGCCTGATGTTTGGAGGAACACTTCCTAGAATCAAATGAATAACATGATCATGATCACGAATAGGTGAGTCCTTTGGGAGTTTCAAACACCTTGGAATTATTGTCCAAGACTTTTTGGAGATCTGCAGAAATAGATGATTTTGATGTTGGAACTTCTAGTGAGCATAACTCTGCAATTACACCTCTTTGTTCTTTCTTCAGAAGTTTTGTCATGACATTAGAGCTTATTATCTTTCTTGGCTTCCCTGCGATACCCCGTAATTCGACTTTCTTTTCTTCTGAAAAAAAAATTCAAGAAAAGTTTTTGAAAATTAAAAGCTACCGTCGCCAAAGATTGTAACCATTATACTCCTAGTACAACATCAACACCTCCCATTGGAATGGAAAGCATTGGACTATTCAATACATATTCCCCCATGGTTAGCTTGATATTATGGCATTTTCCAGAGCAATTTATAGTTCCTCCATTTGCAACCATCACTTAACATTCTGGTGCTAGGTATAGGAAACAATTCAATTCCTCTACCTTACAATGAATAAAATTATGGGTACTACCTAAATCAATCAACACTATTACCTTTTTCTTCTTGATATGTCCTTCTATCTTGAGAGTTTGTGGAGTTGTAATTCCTGCCAATGCATTACACAATATGGTCAGACTCATTTCTTCCTCTTCTACGTTTAGTTCCTAGTGTATATCCTTTTCTTTTGAAAATTTTTGTTCATTTTCTTCTTCCTCTTCACAATCTATGTAAAATAATTTCTTCTCAGCACACTTATGACCTTTAGTGTATTTTCTATCACAATTGTAGCAAAACCCTTTTGTTATTTTTTCTTCCAATTGTTTTGGTGTCAACCTTGTAGGTTGTGGAAGTATAGGAGTAGCAACACTTCCATATTTATATATGTGAGTGGTAGGCTTCCTTGTCGCCATAATTTTACATTCAATTTTTCTTGCCAGCTTGAATGCCTTTTCCAATGAATCGGGTTCCCAAACACGAACTTAATGTTGGATGTTATCCTTTAAAGTCCCTATGAAGACATCAATCTTGTGTTCCTCTGGAATATCAGTTACCCTTATATTCAATTTTTGGAAATCCTCAATGTGCTCTACCATTGAACCCTTTTGTTTGAGATTTATCAATTGGCTAAAGAAGGTATTTCTTTTTTATCCTTATAATGTGCTATCATTTCCTCCGTAAAAGTTAACCAAGTGACAATTTTTTTACGGGAGCAAAGCCATCGATACCATACAAACGTATTTTGTTCTAAATGTAAAGATGCAATGCATACCTTTTGTGTATTTTGCACATCATTGAGATCAAAATATTGCTCCATCTTTAGTATCCATGTTGTAGGATCCTTGCCATCAAACTTCATCATATCCATATTTGGAATATGGTGGTTCTTCCATCCAACATTAGAGTTTTTAAAATCACGATTAACATTTATTTTGTTCTCATCATGAGTTTCCTCTACTATCTTTTCACCATTAGGAAACATTTCTTGTATCAACTTTTTCAAACCTTCCATGTCTTCTTTTAGATCATTCTTCATGTTTTCCATGTTGTCTTTCATTTTTTCATCGATCTTAGCTTCCATGTGATCCATCTTAGATTCCATGCCAGCTTCCATGCCATCTATATTAGATTCCATGCCTTTCTCGTAACCGATCACTTTGTTGCTCAGAGAGCGAAATTTGGTGCACTTGCTCTTGTAATTTTGATATGTCATGTTGCCATTCTTCATCTTCATGAGTCATAGTAGAGCTTTCAGAAGGCTTAATGGGTGTTGAATTCTTTTTAGGAGGCATTTTTAGAACCCAATATTGATATCTATTCTACAATATGCCCTTGGAATCAATTCAAACTGATTTTGCACACAAGACTTATGCACTTCGAAAAAAAATACACACATTTTTATTAATTTTGAGGAGGTCGATATTGAAACTGAATTATCTTTGTGATTCAGATCTTCAATATCTAAAATTTAGCCATGTAGTTTCCCTCTAAAGCATCTTTCAAATGCCACAGGTCTGACCTGATTTGGATTCTTCATGGCAAAGTTATGCTCAATCTGCCACAATGACCTAATTATGGATTGTTTTAGTAGAGCGAACTTGTACAGCATGCCACGTGTCATTGTTTCCTCCTTCGGCTCTGAAATTGATATAAAGGAAAATACCGTCCATGTACTTGCAGCCACTTTTTACAGAATTTAAATTCGATGCTCAGAGAGAGAGTTATGACGCTTTTCCCATGGTCACCTCTTTGAGATGAAATTCGGGAGCGTGAAACAACCCTAACTTCCACGAATCATATCTCCAAAAATATTGTGAATCATGCTATGGAAATTTTCCACAATGTTCCTCAGGATTTCGATTTCGTACTGTAAAAATATCAGCTTCTGAACCCTTGTTGAAAAAATGTTATAGTGAAAAATACCACAATGACCTGTTTAGGTTAAATTCAGGAGTTCGCAAAAAGCCCTAACTTCCATAGATCATATCTCCGAAAATTTTATGAACCAAGATCTAAAATTTTTCCACAACGTTACTCAAGATTTCGGCTTCTCTTTGTAAAAATTTCAGCTCCTGAACCTTCGTAGAAAAAAATTTATAGCGAAAATTCCACGATGACCTTTTGGGAGCAGCGAAACCCTAAAATCCAAAGCTTTGATACCAAATGTTATGAAACTAGCTCAAAAAATATAAGTAAAGAGAGATAAACACCTTATAAATCAACCACTTCAAGGGGAAAACCTCCAATACATTATGTAAATGAACAATTCTTGGATGATACAAATGACCAAAACCTCCTTCTATATATAAGAGTCCATAGGGCCATAATATAATCCCAGCCGACTTAACAATAATAATGTAAGGGTACAATAATAACAATATTTGGGTTACAGGGGTACAAAAATAACAATAAGGAGTTACACTAATAACACTAAGGGACTAAACTAGTAATATAGGGACCTAACACTATCTCTCCATGTTCTCCACCATCTCTGCATTTAATTCCCACTCTCTCCATCATGTGTGCATTAGATGCACAACTTCCTCCACTATTTCATCATTAATGCTCTATGATCTTACTTTTAATGCACCATGATCTCATTTGACTTCCTCCATGATATCCAAGATCTTCTCATTAATGATCCATGATCTCCACTCTTCCTTCATTAAGAAGCTGCTCCACTACTCCATAATTGTTTAGTCAATTTAATGTCTTAAATTGCTTGCATAAATGATCAACCGAGGTTTGTAAACTGATAAAGTGTGGTGCACTGTATGTGATTAGTTAACCTTCTTCTTACTTTGATGTTTGTATTTTATGTTGTTTTGGGGGTTTTTTTCTTTGATGTCTAAGAATGTTTAATATAAAAATATGAAAAAAATTAAATGAATCTAATGAATTTTAAGAAGGAAGAAAATGAAGTGTTCCTAAGTTAAACTAACTTACATAAAAATAAATCAAACATTGTTGGCTAGTTAGAATCTAATCTAAAAAAAGAGTATTTACCTTAATGATTTCTATCTTAACATTAGTCCTATTCCATGGATCTATTTATTATATCTGAGATTGAAATTGCAGTGCTATTCTAAGTGAAAGCAGAAAAGTAAAACAACTAATGTATGTTTAGTTAATCCAACATTCAATATGAAGTATTATCTTCTTGAGATGATGTGTAAGAAACTAGCTTCTAGAAAAGCAAGTAAAGTGTGCAAAGGAAAACAACTAATGTATGCTTAGTTACTCCAACATTCAATATGAAGTGTTACCTTTTTGAGACGATGTTAAGTAACCAATTATACTTAAAAAGCAAGTAAAATATGCAAGGAAAAACTCAGTAATTGCATGAATTAGACATTCAATCATTTAGTCTAGTAACATAATAGAATCAATTTCTTGGAATGACTTTTAAGAACATCAATGATACAATTAAATGATGATCTAAAATTAAATGTGAAAG
Source organism: Pinus albicaulis (assembly GCA_034641835.2). Classification (NCBI taxonomy): domain Eukaryota; kingdom Viridiplantae; phylum Streptophyta; class Pinopsida; order Pinales; family Pinaceae; genus Pinus; species Pinus albicaulis. Next base: position 1,456,462,939 of record CM076579.1, read on the forward strand.
AATGTAAAGTTAACTATAAACAACTAATGTATGTTTGATTTACTCCAACATTCAATGTGAAATATTACCCTCTTGAGATACTGTGTAAGAAATCAATTATACCTTAGTTTCTAAGTTCCTAGAAAGCAAGTAAAATATGCAGAGAAAAAACTCAATAACTGTATGAATTAGACATTCAATCATTTAGTTTAGAATCATCTTCTTAAAATGACCTGTAGGAACATCTATTGATACAATTAATTGATAATTCTATTCTAAGAAAGTAAATGACAAAATAGTAAAGAAAACTAGATAATTGTGAATTCTCATTACTTCAAACTTGATTCAATTTGAAAATAGGAAGATCTATCTTCATGAAATGTTTTTAGAAGAACAAGGCTTATACACTTATGATTTATCATTATGCTATTGATCAAAACTAGAATGAAACATTAATCTATTCATAAAACAAAATTGACAAAAACAGAGTAAGAAAAAATCATTAAGAGAATTTTGAGGTTTAAAATGGGCCTCCTAAGAAAATAATAAAATAATATCTAAACCAATAAAATAATATTTATGAATTTGCAATTCACTTTTTGCACCACAATCCATGTAACCATAGTTAAATTCAATTCAAAATTTGTACCAAAATAAAATTAATAAAAAATTTGTATTGATGTGACTATAAATAAGAATGAGCTTTTCAAGAAAAATTCATTATCATTGAACAACTAATGCATTTGTTCTTTGTACTTATAAAATTTAAAATAAAATATAAATATAAATTTATAAATTCTTAATTATATTATATACTATTAATTAAAATTTATATTATTTAATTTGTATAATAACATGTAATTAATATGCTATATAAAAATAATATAATATAATGTAATAAATGTATAGGGATATGCATTGTTTCTTTCAAAAAATATGAAATGAAAATAATATATTTTTATTCAAAAAGTGTGAAATGACATTTATTATGAGTACTTTACTTTGACTTTAAAAGTATTTAAAGCACTACCATGTTTAACCATGATTTTTTATCCACTATTGATAATGTGACAAGTAAGTAACTTTAACTCAAGCAATGCCACCTTAACCATAAGGGATGATGCCATCCCCTAAAATGTGATTGGTTCTCATAAAGTGAAATTTGATTGTACATTTTCTTTAGGAGGCTCATTTCAGACCTCAAAATTCCACTAATGAAACTAAAAACAATAAATGAAAAACTCCAGTGCAGGGGCCCTCTGCAACTGATTCGGCTGAAATTCTAGCTGGTTAAAGATGTACTTAAGCAATAATTGACAACACGATCTTTGTATTATGGTAGAACGAATTCTTAATACACAACGTTTCAGCAAAAGCTTAAAATTGAACTTAAACTTAATTGTTTTCGGTTCTATACAACCGGTATTTAAAGAAAATAAACATAACTATCTATGAGATAATTCTACTACAGGTGGCTAATTCGACTTATATAATTGCAATCGAACTGTTTAACTCTTGATTTGCTATGATAGAGAAAATCGAGATTCCTTCTGTTATTGGCTAACGTTATTTGACCATGATCTTTGACTACGTTCTTAGGCCTTCTTTTCCATCGATCTCGACCAAATGAATAGGACAAAATCTATGTGGAGATGATTCTGGAAATGCCCATGTGGCTCAATTATTCATTTGACACCTGGAACCTGTCAGACCATGAGAGTAGCTACAAAATCCACAATTAGCTACAGAATAGGATACGTTCTGTAGCCAAATTACAAAAATCTATTCAAATAGCAAGAACATGAGAATATAACATGGAAATCATTTAAATGCATTCATTGAGACAAAACATGGCATTTATCATTGATTGGGGTATGTGATCTTATGAGAAAGAAAGGGAAAAAGGTGAGAAATGATGACAGAGTGATGCAGGAGCATCAAAGCTAATTTTTCATTATCCAATTGTGTAATTAAGGGGGTGAGATATTTTAATTATTTTATTAATTAATTTGCTCATTTTTAATAAACTAGGAGAGAAATTATAAATGTGAGGATTATTGTAAATATTCCTTAAATAATTAAGGATATGAGTGGAGTTGAATTAGGTAGATAATCTGGGGATGATAAATTCCATAAACGGGGCTTAGTTGGGTCCAAAAGAAGATAAATATAAATTAGAATTTAAGTTGAGATTTCTGTGGAGGAATTTATGGAGTGAAATAAATTCAATATTTATGTATAAATAGGAGGGTTTTGTGAGGATGAAAAACAACTGAGAGAAGAGAGGAATTGAGGAGAAGTAAGGAATGGATTGAGAGTTTTTTGTAAAGGGCTGAGAGCCGAAAGGCCAATTATTTAAATATTCGGCCAAATGTTAGAGTTTTTAAATTTTATTATATTTATTACATATCAGCATTTTTGTTTGTATAGCTCTCTTTCCATTATGTATATTTCAAGATGCTACAAATTGATTGTTTAATGAAGAATTGAATTGAGAGTTTAATGCATGAAGGAAGCATTTGAAATTTTATATGCTAGGACATTTTTAACTCAGTACCCCGTCATCATTTGGTATCAGAGAAAAGGAGATGAGTCTACAAATGTACATGTATATGCTGCATGTATGTGAACACAAGAACATAGCTGTATTTGGAAGCAAATGCCAAAACTTTGATGTAATTCTAGAGTCCACATTGTTGTTGTAGCAGAGATTGGGCAGTGCATGAGGAAGTCGAGCTGTATTGAAGCCTTGGAGCAGGGATGGTGTTAATTGGCAGCATTCAACACATAGTTGATTGGAAGCAAAGTTGAGTGACAACGTTAACTCAAGTGGAAGAGTAGTGTGGTGACACATGGTAAACACCAAGATAGAATGTAAGTAATATGCAACGTATTCCAAAGCCTGTGTGAGACATTTAATAGTAAATTCGTAGAATTCTGAGTATTCAACGTATTCCAACCAGTTGGAATCGTCTTTTTTGTGTTTGCTTGGCTAATATGATAACTTGTACAATCGTGGTCTTAAACAAGATACAATGTTAAAGACATTAAGATTGGCAGCGTTAAGGCAGATTTAACATGAAGAGTTCAAGTTTAAAATGCAGTCACTGTTGTATAGCGGAGATTGTTTACCACAGATTTTGTATTCGCATGGTAAATGGAATTGGAAATCAACGATTGTAGTGAGTTCTTGAAATCATAGAATCCGATGTAATTGCTGGATCATCTGGTACATTGTTCATGTTTAGCAGAGATAGCACCATATAGTGTTTCTGTTTTTTTAACAGAACCTAAAATTATCAATGGTTACACTCAGATAGAAAACGTTGTTTTAAATGCTCCCTTCTTATGCAAACATCTCACGTCCAGATTTCAAATTGTGTGTGTTGATATTGTAATTGAATTGCCCTACGGTTGTAAACAGTGAAAACACAATTGTGACTTGGTCGCTTCCGTAGATTTTGAAAATTAACAATTTGAGGCTGCGTATTTGTTGAAATGCAGAACATGAACTCAGTCACATGTGAAGAGTCAAACTGATTTGGAATTATATATCAAATTTTGTTTTGCTACTTTGAATATTAAAGTGTGCATTGGTTGACTGCATCATTTTTGGTTGAAAGTGAAAGCTTGAACTCAATCACACATGGAGAGATCAATTTATGTGGACTTATATATAATATAAGTTCTTACCACATTCAATACTAAAGTGTGTGTTTGTTCTCAAAAAGGCATGTGTGGGCAATGATAGAATTTCAATAGAAGTTGTTGTCTCGACATATGAGGAATTAGTGAAATTCTGGCAAGAGGCAGTGTTTGGGGCAATGTGACAGAGAAGAGCGCAGCAACGCCTGCACACAGAAGGTGAGGAGGAAGTTGAACATGGCAGTTTTGTTGTGGGCATCTTGAGAGGCAGCATGCAGTGCCACGAGAGCACACAATGTTTGAGGGTTGCTAGAGATAAATGCCAAAGCAGTAACCAGAGGGTAACTTTATTGTAGGAGCAACGTGAAAAAATTAGCCAGAGGGGAGGATGTAGTGGAGAAATATTACAGAATGCATGAATTAAATCGACTAACTGGAGTGTCTTGCTGTAGCGAACTGAGGTAAATTTGGTTGTTTGTTTTAAAGTACAGTTGTTTGTACAAGATTGAGTAAATAACTTTTGTGGTGAAAGAAAGCTTGGGAAGTGCTCTACGTTGAAGTAATATTAGTATGGTGGATAAGGTTTGGTCCATCTATGCCATTCCCTTTACAAATATTTTGATAATATTTTGCATTGATACTTCGGAAAAAGAGCTATAGTGTGGAAGCTCAAGAATTATTGGTGGGCACACTATGAAGGTGGTAAGTCAAATGAGATTTTATGTTAATTAATAAACAAAAAATGGATATGTAATTCAGATTGAGATGAAGGAACTTGGTGTAAACTAAGAAGGGAGATTGTGCGTAATTTGAAGGTCTCTAACAATATTTTCTGGGAAAAGATTTATGTTAGAAAGTTGCTGGGAAGAATTTTATTTGCTGAGGAGAAAATGGACCTTGCACATTCAATGTAAATCTGTAGAGGCTTGAATGTATTCCTAAAAGAATACGCGAGAGAAGGGTTGGATCATTTCAACCACGTGAAGATTCAAGGTAAGTGCTCATTGAATGAACCAATATTCATTGAGTAGAGGTATTTTAAAATCTGGATGATCAAATTTCCTTGCCATATCCAAGAAGATGATATTTTGTAAATGTTATGAAAGAGTGGAAATGTTGCAAATGTGGAGGCATAAATAAATGGAAAATGAATGAAAATGTGCTAATCCTGGGTGATATAAAATTAAGTATGCATTTTTATGTGAGAGGGTTTATTATGCATAATGTGGATTCTTCACAGTTTTGGTTAAGTCATTTTGGACAAAAAATTGTAGTTGGGAAAAGAAGAATTCTTTTGATTGGTGACTGAAAACATAATTGATTGATGTTGTAAAATCTTTGTTTTACCATCATGTGGCGGTATCTAAGGAGGTGATATTCAGGATGGACACAATGTACGGGTTGTACATCGAAGAGGTTGAAATATGAATAACATGTTCTCTGTACACAAGTGAAGAGATGTGAATTGATGTTGTATGGTGCATAAAAGTGCAGGGAAATGTTTGCATTATGATGACGAGCTTATGGGAATGTGAGTATTTACAATGACAAAGACAATACAGAAGAGTGGAAACCAGAGGGTTGAGACTACAGAGAGAAAGGTTTATTAAATAACCTTGACAGAAGCACGAGGTATGATAATTCAGGAAGGTATTTTTGAACATTAAAGATTGAATGGTTTATTTATTTAAATCTTGAAAAACCTGAATCGAATTTCAACTAAAGACTTCAGTATCATGTGAAATGATAAGGGCAAACTGATGATTTTTCATAAGAATGAAATATGAAATATAGTGAAGATTTTACATCCTTAAAATGTATTAGGGATGCATTATTGTTGGAGGATTGTATAACTTGACTTAATTCAAAATATCCATTGCCATAATTATTGGGTCGAGTCTTGAAGTGAAAACAGATGTTAGAGTCAAATGAAAGTTTGGATAGTTTTAGTTGAGATTGAGTATTTTCATCCAAGATGAAGAATTGGTGCAAGTCTGAAGTTAAAGAGTCGTAAGATAAGTCAAAATTCTGAATGTAATTGGGTGCATGATCGGTGGAGTCCGACACCCGAAGAATTGGTTATTGTAACACATGAGTTTAACTAAAGTGTTGTTTGCAGCAAAGTGAAGCAAGAGGGTTGCCATAGATTGGTTCCAAGACAGAGAACCAAAAGAAGCCAAGCGCAGGAGGAGAAATTGCATTTTTTATGAATGGCAAGTGTGAAAAATCGCTGAAAGGAGGATTAAATCAAATCCACACGTGAACAGATTAAGCTCACAAAGGAGGGGAAGATGACTATTGATAGTCATTTTCAAATATTTTATGAAGACCACAACAGAGGGAAGAAAAAGGAAAATTCCAAGGTAAGTGGAAAATGTGAGCAGTTGACGGATGAAGAGTACGAGAGGGAGAAGGCTGAGATAAAAATTCACCTTGAACTGTTATTGGAGTTGTTGCAGGAAAATGTGAAAGACCAGACACATGGTTGGACCATGAGAAAGAAGGTAAAGTGGCAGAGGCTACACGCAAAGAGGGAAAAGCAGGTAAACATACAGTTGACAGAAGAGCTGAAGAAGCTTGAGCAGATGTTGAGTTGTGAAGAACTCAGAGAGGCTGAGTTAAAAATGGATGTTTCCATTTTTGGCCCAGAACCGGGTGAAAGTCTGGGTGAAGAGATCAATGAGGAAGATCTCATGAAATATTGATATAGTTCAGAAGCATCTAAAGATGTGTTGGTGAGAGAAGCAGATGAGGCTATGAAGCCTTGTAATTTTTCTCATAGTTTATGTATGTTTGCAGGATGTGCGAAATATGGTGAGCAGTCTGATGAAACTGTCACAGAGGAGAATGAAAATCTTCAGGTGGAGTTTTATGAAGAATTCCTTTCAGAGGAGAAAGGTATTGATTTGTTACAATAGGAATAAATCATAAATGAATTCTTGTTTGGGGTAAAACAACAAGTTGAAGCTGTTATGGAGCATAAGAAAAATGGAAATGCCGAAGAAATATTCCAAGGAGGTAAACAAATGTATGTGTTTAATGAAATTATTGACGAAATTTTACAATGTGATGGAACAGAAACCAGGACAACTCAGGAAGATTTCCAGAAAAAGGATGAAGCCGGTAATGAAGGTTGTGACAAAGTGCTGAAAAGATTTCATAGGGAAATCGAGTTCTTGGAACGATGGCTTAAGGAACTTGATGGAGAAGTAAAACTTGCAGAACCTGAACCAGAAGAAATTACAGTTACTATGCATGATAGAGATGGAATTTTTATAGAGTTGAATGAATGTTATAACTTTTCAGATAATGATGTAAGTGTATGTACAAAAAGAGACATTAACAGATATGATGTCGAAGTCAGAGAAGTTGAGAAAAAATTATTTGGAGTTGAGATGAAAGATCAGGAGCAGCAAGGGAGTTGCATCCATAGAGACAAAAAGGAGACATAAATATTGATCCAGTAGGATGAAGTCAGAAGCAGCCAACAGTTCAAAACATAATCTATTGAAGTCCAAAAAGTCAATGATGGGAGATTGATGCCTGAAGCATCAAAAGAGACTGAAAGGTCTTATCTTTTTAAAACTAACAGTTTGTTGGTGAATGCAGGTACAACACTGGACAAGAAAATTGTTGCTATAAAAGAAATAAATGACTATAGTAGTAATCAATAAGGAGTTCTTGATTATTTTCCATTGCAGAAAGTTGAGTATTTAGCGCATTTGGAGGCAAAAGAATTCGACAAAGAGGTAATACTCCAAGGAATTGGCGAAAGAAAGTGTTGGAGAAGCTGATGGAATCCGATCGACAGAGTGGGTGATGAGTTACCAAATCGAGTTGATACTTCGAAGGACCAATGACAGAACAAAGTTTGGAATCCTAGAGGGAGCAATTCATCAGGACTTGTGGCTGTTGCAATATCACAGAAAAGCTACAGACCTCATAGACAGGAGTCTATGGAAACTTCTCTACATGGGGAGTCTGATGCAGGAGCATCAAAGCCAAATTTTCATTATCCAATTGTGCAATTAAGGGGGTGAGATATTTTAATTATTTTATTAATTGATTTGCTCATTTTTAATAAACTAGGAGAGAAATTATAAATGTGAGGATTATTATAAGTATTACTTAAATAATTAAGGATATGAGTGGAGTTGAATTAGGTAGATAATCTAGGGATGAGGAATTCCATAAATGGGACTTAGTTGGGTCCAAAAAAAGATAAATCTAAATTAGATTTTAAGTTGAGATTTATGTGGAGGAATTTATGGAGTGAAATAAATTCATTATTTATGTATAAATAGGAGGGTTTTGTGAGGATGAAAAACCACTGAGAGAAGAGAGAAAGTGAGGAGAAGTAAGGAATGGATTGAGAGATTTTTGTAAAGGGCCGAGAGCCGAAAGGCCAATTATTGAAATATTTGGCCAGATGTTGGAGTTTTTAAATTTTATTATATCTATTACATATCAGCATTTTTGTTTGTATAGCTCTCTTTCCATTATGTATATTTCAAGCTGCTGCAAATTGATCGTTTAATGAAGAATTGAATTGAGAGTTTAATGCGTGAAGGAAGCATTCAAAATTTTATATGCTAGGATCTGTTTAACCCAGTACCCTGGCATCATAGAGAGAGGATAATTCTGAGATTCAACATACCCCCACTGCGAGGTCATTGCATGTCCTCATGCAATTTTCCAAAAATGTGAATTATCCTCTCCTACTGCATCTGTTCAAACACTTCTGCTAACACATCCAATTTCCTTCTTTTGTTTTTATTTGAAGTGATTGTTGTCTTGGGTTTTCTCATAAGAAGCTTATATTTGAGATTTATGACTGCCTTTTTTAGTGACTTGTTCTTTCTTTTCAACTTCCTATTCTTCTTGTACCAAAGTCCTAAATGCAGAATGGTATTGTCATGAATCACCTTTTCCAACTTGTTATGCTGCTTCAAGGTCTCATTCTTTTGTTTGATATGTCTATTCAATATATCTAGTTCATAAATTTCTTGTTTGAGAGTTTCTACTAGAGGTTCTTGTGGATTGATAGGATTCTTTGTTGCACTTCTTTTCTCCAATGATTCTATGTAATCATATATTTCTTGTTGTGCTGGGTCTATGCCTGGATATTTTCTGTTGGGGCTACCTTCAAAATTATGAATAGGATAATTTTGAGGACTATGTAGAGAAGACATATTGTCAAGAGATGGAATTGGGGTTTCTTCATCTAAAATTATAAACTCTGTCTCTTTTGATAGTGTTTTCTTCATTGAACCTCAGAGTCTGGAGCTCCTTCTTAGTTGTGGAGGATTTACATTTTCCTCATCTGTATCCTTACTCCTCTTTCTTATCTTATATCCTGTCTTGATTTTATTTTTCTTTCTGATCTCTGTCAGTTCTTCAGAGATGAGTTTTTCATCATTCTTCTGCAATGAAGATGCAGGTCTGTCTTCAATGTTTATATCAATCTTCTTCCTTCTACTCTTTCTGAAATTATCTTCTGTAGGTTGTTCTAGTGCTTCTTGAAAATGGTTTCTAATAAGAAATCTCTCCCGGGTATCTTATATGATTTTTAAATGAAACTCAACCAGTATCTTAACCATCCCATGGTGATGCATGGTGTTATCTATAAATTGTATTTTTTTTTGCACGTTTGTGGACATCCTTTTTAAGCTATTTAGCAGAAATAAGGGAAGATTTATTTCACCATTCTCTAAGAAATTCATTAGTAAATGGGTATGTTATACATACATGCAACCAAACCTTCCTTCACAGGTGATAAATTTCAGTAAAACTAAGAGCATGTTCCTCCATTTACTTTTAAGAGCTGAGCTGGGGATACCTTTTCTAAAAACAGAGACATCCATACTTGGGTTTTTGAGTATAACTTTCCATGATTCACTGTGGAACTCCTTGTTTTTGAACCATATTTCGCCAAGCCTTGGAAGTTCTGTTGCTTCTGCCATGAATGACTGAGTAACTGTGAACTTGATGTCTCCAATTTCCACTTCTGTGCCATCAAAAGAACGAGCACAAGATTTTGTAATTTCCCTATGGAAACCACCGAATTTCTCTATGAATTTGAGCCATCCAGATTTCTGCAACATTTCCTTGATTTGAGGGTATCCTTCCATATAATTTGTTCCCACCAGTTCTGATCTAACTATCAGTCCCATGCCTGCAAAGTTCTCAAACTTCAGAATTACCCTTCTTTGTTTATGAAATAAATTGGGCTACAGATCTGATGAAAGGTATCGAGAGTTTGTAGGAATAAATAGGTGGTAAGGGTTTTGAAGAAACATAGACGAGTATGTCACATCAACCGGTCATGACTGTTAATCATCAATGAGGGAGTCAATTATGGATCGTTGTGAGACATAATGCGAAGGATGTGGCTGATCTGTGGTATGATGGAAATTGCAATCAAATAAAATAATGATCTATCAAGGAAGCATATGACCATCCATATTATACATGCTAATGTTTTAACCTTGCTATTAAAATAATTGTTTGCACTTTACCTTTTAGAACTAACCTTTCTGTTTGTTTTTTATTTGGTGTTGATCCTTTAGGTACCCTTTAGCATGTTGGTCTTCAAAACATAATCCTTCAATTTCCTGTAATAATCATTTGTTTGTAGGCTGTACAATTGTGTCAGAACTGCTGAATGAAATGTAATGTGGCTGCAGAATAGAATTAGCTGCAGAATGGAATCAACTGCAGAATGTGATCAACTGCGGAAAGTGATCAGCTGCAGAATGTGATCAACTGCAGAATGTGCTCAGCTGCAGAATGGAATTTGTAGAAAAAAACGAAGTATGGTTTGTGAAATGGAATGTAAGTGGAATATGATTGTGAAATGGAATGGAAGTGGAATATGACTGTGACAATGGAATGAAAGTGAATATGACTGTGGAATGGAATGAAACTGTAAAATGGATTGAATTTTCATATTATGAGTTGAAAAGATGGAATATGAATGTAGTTTTGTATTACTACTTATTGCAGAAAATAAATGGAAAATATAGGATGTCAGAAATCTCTGATTTTCATCCTGTATTTTCTATATAAGTATGCCAATCATTGATTGGTTTTCATACTTATACATTTTATTTTTTATTTTTATTTTTATTTATATATATATATATATATATATATATATATATATATATAGGAAAAATAAAAGCTAAGTTAATGAAGAAGAAGAATTCTTCTTCACTAACTTCATATCAGTATTATCTTGGAAAATCTTGATAAACTCTTCTCTTGAAATTGGTTTATGATATACTTTCAACTGACGACCATTCACAAGAAGAGGTACCTTTTCTTCATCTATTGTCATTATCTTTACTACTCCATTATCAAATAATTTTTCAATCTCATAGGGCCCAAGCCAATGAGTCTGAAACTTTCCTTGAAAATCTTTGAATTTTGAATCAAACAAAAGTGCCCAATCCCTTGCTTGAAACTTCTTCTCCTTGATATACTTATCATGCCATTTAGCCCTTTGATGCTGGACTATACTGGTTCTTTGAACTGCATCTTTCCTGATTTCATCAAGCTGATTGAGTTGCTTCAATCTATGTTTCTGTGCTTCTGATAAATCAAGTCCCAATTGGACTGCCATCTTGAAGGTTCGGATCTGAAACTCTATAGGGAACATGACTTGTTTTCCATAAACAAGTTCATAGGGAGTATGTCTTGTTATATTCCTCCATATAGATTTGTAGGCCCATAAGGCCTCAGGAAACCTTTCTTCCCAATCTCTTCTGTGTAGATGTACAGTCTTAGTGAGAATTCCTTCAATCACTTTATTGGTGGACTCTACTTGACCATTTTCTTGCAGATGATAAGGAGTATACTTTTTGTGCTTGATCTTGTAATCTTCCACAAGATTTTTCACCAACTTGGATGTAAAATGGGATCCCTGATCTATCACAATTTCTCTTGGAATAACAAAATGAGTGAAGATACCCTCAAAAAGAAAATTAACTACAAAACATTCATTAGAAAAAAGTAATGCTTTAGCCTCTACCCATTTGGTGACATAATCAGTACATACCAGAATATATTTCTTTTGTTTAGATGGTGGATTGATTGGTCCAAAAAAATCCAAGGCTCATTTTTCAAAAGGTTCAAAGAGTACCTGAGGTTGTAATGGCATTTCATTTGAAGGAGTAGGTTTCCCTACCCTTTGGTAGTTGTCACACCTTTTGACATATTATTTGGCATCTCTGAAGATGGATGGCTAATAATATCCTAAATGAAGGATTTTATAGGTTGTCCTCCTGACAGCAAAGTGTCTACCACAAGGGTCATCATGACATGCCTTAAGAATATGAGGCATTTCATCTTCTCGAACACATCTTCTGCTAATGAGATTCATACCTGTTTTATACAATTCATTAGTAATCCATGAGTAACTTGCACTTAATTGAATGATTTTTCTTTTCTCTCTAGGAAACAAATGTGAAGGTAATTTTCCTGTAACTATGTAATTAGCAATTTCTGCAAACCAAGGAGTTTGAGTAGTTATTGCAAAAAGGCATTCATCAGGAAATTTATCTTCAACTGAAGTGTTATCTTTGATATTTTGAATTCTAGACAAGAAATCAACAACTATGTTTTTTTTCCAGGTTGGTCTAGAATGGTGATGTTGAATTATTGCAGGAGTAATAACCATCTTGTAACTCTGCCATTAGTAATAGATTTATTCATTAAATATCTAATTACAGAGTGATCTGTATGAACAAAGGTTTCATAGCATGTTATATAATGTTTGAATTTGTTGATAGCATGAACAACAACTAAGAATTCCTTTTCAGTTATAGTGTAATTTAACTCAGTGGGAGTCAAATTCTCGCTTGTGTAATAGATGGCATAGGGGATCAAATATTTTTGTCCTAATACAACTCCCAGAGCTGTATCTAAAACATCTATTGAAATGTGAAAAGGTAGTTTCCAATTTGGACCTCTTAATATGGGTGCTTCAAAATTTTTTTCTTTTAAAGTTTCAAATGCCAGCTGGCAATCAGGATTCCAACTGAATTCACAATCTTTGGTGAGTAACTTGAAGAGTGGGGATGATATTTTAGTGAAATTTATTATAAATCTTCTATAATATCCTGTGAATCCTATAAAACTTCTAACATAATTTTGACAATTTGGAATTGATAGTTTGGAGATGACTTCAACGTTAGATTTATCAACTTTAATTCCATCTCCTGAAATGTGATGTCCAAAAACAATCCCTTCTGTAAACATCATAAATTTTTTTTCATGACTTAGTGAAAGGTTTTCTTCCTTACATATTTTAAGAACCTTTTCCAAATTTTCTAAAGCTTCTTCAAATGTATTCCCATAAACTGTAAAGTCATCCATGTACACCTCTACAAAATCATGTATTAGATCAGAAACAATTCCTAGTATTGCCCTTTGGAATGTTGCAGGTGCATTTCACAATCCAAAAGGAAGTACTCAGTAGGCATAAGTCCCCCATGGACAGGTGAATGTGGCTTTATCTTTATCTTTAGGTGCTACCTGAATATGACTGTAGCCACTAAAACCATCCAGAAATGAGAAATAATTCTTACCTGCTAATGTATCCAATACTTGATCTATAAAGGGTAAAGGAAAATGATCTTTTAGGGTAGCTTTATTCAATTCTCAATAATCAATGCATACCCTTCATTTACCATTCTTTTTGGGCACAATCACTAAAGGGGAAACCCACTGACTGTCTAAAATTGGGTAAATGAAGTTTACATTCAACAATTTTTGCAACTCTTCTTTCACAATTTCTCTAAGATTTGGATTCATCCTTCTTTGAGGTTGTCTCATAGGTTTAAAATTTTCCTCAATGTAGATGTGATGTATACAAGTCTTACGACTGATTCCTTTCATATCAGTGTATTCCCATGCATATGCAGAAGAATGTTGTTGTAATGTTTTGATTAAATTTTCCTGTTGTAATCTCTCCAATTTATTGTTTATGTTTAAATTTTTCCTTGGAAATATTTCAATTGTAGAGCTACGAAATTATTCCATAGAATAAAGAGATATCTGCATAGATGACAAATATTCAATATTAGATTTCTCCTAGAATTGAGCATGTTCATATTCTGGAGATGATTCAAAATTTTCCATAGAATTTAGGATTGTACAATCTTTACTAATGGTTGAAATAGTGAAGAGAGGTTGTATATCATTTTCATCATCAATCCATTCCTTGTCATATAACTCTGTGATTGTTCTTGCTGGAGGATATAGAGTAAATTTCTTTGTTGAGTCACCATCAGAGATATACATGTCACCAGATCTACAACTAATGAACGCAGCAGTTGTAGCCAACCAAGGTCTTCCTAATATAAGTGGATGTCCTCCTAGATTTTTCTTAGGAGTTAAGTTCATAAAATCAACGGGATACTCCCAAGAGTCTAAGGATGCTGAAATATCTTCTAACACACCATCTGGATTGATTACAGATCTGTCTGCTAATTGCAGTAATGTAGGTGTATATAGAATATTTGGAAGTTTGAGCTGTTCCATGGTTTGTTTGCTCATGATGTTTATTGCTGCTCCTAAATCAATCAATGTATTTGGAATTTCAACTCCATTGATATGTGTTTTTACAACTGGACTTCCTGGATCTAAATATTTTTTTATAACAATTTTTCCCATCATTATGTCTGCAATTTTTCCTACAAGTTGAATTCTTTTTATTTCTTTTGTTTTTATTTCCAGTTTCTTCATGCTCAACTCCTTTATTGTTTTGGATAGAATTAGAATCTCTTTAATGGCGTGTAATAAAGGAATTTTGATACAGACATTTTTCAATTCATCTAGAAAATCATAATTGAGCAACATAATATGTTTTTCTACCTCTCTATTAACTTTTATTATTTTAGGAAAAGGAGGTGTAGAAGTAGGTATTGATGGTTTCTCTATGATAGGAGTTGAGTTTACTGGTTCTTTTTGTTTTTCATTTTCATAATTCTGGTTTTGAAGAGATGTTCCTTCCTCAAAAAATTTATTTGGCTGTAGATGATTTTCCTCAAAACTATCTTGTTCTTGAATAACTACAAAAGGCTTTTTATTTTCTAATATCCAACCAGATCTAAGTTGGACATCATTAAGATCTGGAGGAGTAATCATGTAGGTTGGAAATTGCTGTCCTTCTATCATGTACGTATTTTGAGGATTTTTATTGTTGGGATTTGGTAATGTTTGGGCAGGTAGCTGATTTGGTCTCTGTGGAAATGGTAGTGAAATTTGTGGAGTTGGGGTTGTTGATTTTGTTGAGGAATTTGTTGGGGAGTATAGTTTGGATATGATGGAGGATATTGGTAGTATTGAGAGAATCTTCCATAGGGATTTTTCATTCCTTGAGCCCAAGATTGAGATTTAGATTGAGATTGAGATTGAGGCCAAGGTTGTTGCCAAGAATTCCAATTATTTGATGGGGGTTGAATATACATTTGATTGTTAAAGCCTTGAGCTTGTAGCCCCTGCCAGGTCTTCTAGAGACAAAGAAAAGAAATTTTGTTGGATTTGAAGTTGTTTCTTCTTGAAAAACAACCTTAAGACATGGAATTGAAGGACAACTCCTAGTCTCATGACTTTCTAAACAAATCATACAGGTCTCTAAGACTTTTGCATCAAGAGTGTTAAGAAAAATACTAAGAGGGGGGGGGGTGAATCAGTATTTAGAGCTGACTGAAAACCTTTTTGTCAGAGATCTTATTATGCATTTAATTATTTACTTAGATTATTGCATCATTCATTCATCAGAGTTTTAGTAAGCAGTAAGAATATGCAGTAATAACAGAATAAGCCATCACACATAAGCAACACACATGAACACCAATATTTAAGGTGGAAACCTAATTTGGGAGAAAACCACCACTGTTGTCGTTTCTGTCTTCAATATTTATTATAAAGAAAACTTCTTACAATTTTTGTGCTGGCGCAGACTTATACCAGCACGCAGGCACCCACGTGCAGAAGGCTACAACCTTCTCTCGTTCTCCAGTCGCTACTGGAAGGGAGCTTCGACCCCCTGATTTTAACACCAGCTTGTACTGGCAAAAAGCTTCCACTTTTATGCTGAAGACTTTAACCCTCAGATCCACCAAATTTCTTCAATTTCTTCATCAGACTTGGGTCAGGTCTTCATTATTTCTTTGTAGATCTTCCTAGAGATACATCATTTCTAGATCTAGAAATCTTGAACCTTCATCAACTCCATGGGTGCATCATAGATTCAGATTTATCAGAAAACAGAGTTCAATCATGCAAATATCTCTTAAAGAGATTTATTCTTTTAACAACCCCTCCACCTCCACACATTGTACTATCATCCTCTTCTCCTTATATAGTTTTTGCCTTTATTAATACCATGAGTCAAAACCACCCAGCCGCTGATGGTATTCCTGGACGGGATCAATTAGATAATTCAGCGGGGTCTACCCAAGCCCCAAACAATTTCTTATTGTTCTATTTTCTTGGTTTGGCAATTAGATAATTAATCTAAGACTTTTTAATATCTCAATCTGAGATTGAGATATTAATCCAATTCCTCCTTTAGTTATGAAATCCCCAAGACATATATATATATATATCGATCCCTGGTTTGTGTGTTCGTGAGATCAACGCATATATTAACCCACGTTCATTACATCACATGTTTCATATTTCGCCAACTTCACATATTCAACATCCTTTATTAACCCCGCAAACCTTAGTTTAAAAGGTCCCAATTAATATAATTTAGAACCGGCCCCACATATATAATCAATGATCCAATCACATACTCGCACCATACCATGGTTATCCATCATTCACCTTCCTCATACGACCACTGTCTGATGGCTCCCCTCCAGATCGACGACGCACAACAATATTGCGTGACTTCCTTGATCGGACATTAACGCGCGATGGCGCTTAGTGATGGCGGTTTTGCAAATTTGTTCAGGGACGCGTGTCACTCATTTTATGGAATCGCTCCCATCCTCTTGAATACCGCTTGCCCGTTGAAAACGGTGCGATGAAAACCGGAAACCCCCTTCACTGTTCATTCCACTCATGGTTCCTCTCCTTCGCTCAAGGTTCCGTCCGCCTGTATTCCGTCATTGCTACGTTTCTCCGTGAAGGCATAAATCTGTTTTAATTGTTCTTCCTTCGCGCGATTATGTTAATGTAACTCAGGTTATATATATAATTTGAGATGGTCCATACTTTCAACTGAGATTGGAATGGATAGGTTTCTTCCCTATTTGCGGATGCGAATATACATTAAAGGGCATCTTTACTAACACAGGTCATATGTATTCCAGCAAACATGCTCTGCGATCATGTGTCCATTCAATTGCATTCTTCAGCAAGCAGGTTAACCCTATCAAATCCACCATACAGAAATACATCCTTTACCGATTAGCTAGCTCGTGCTTTTACAGAAATCGAATCCATCAGCCCTTTACTCAGATTTACTCAGCCATACTTAACACATATTGTGAAGAGACCAGAACCCTCCAACTTTAGAGGTTTGTCAGGATGTATGAATACACCGAACTTATTCACACATGATTTAACACGTCCTTATTCACATCGATTCTCCCAAAGCTTCAATTAATGTACATTCAGTTTTATATTCTGCTTGTATAGAACTGCTGATAGTTTTCTGAGTTCTTCATACAGTCATCATCCTTAGTCAGAGAGTTTCCATCAAGGAAAATCATATAATAAGAAACATATTGCCAACAATCTCCCCCTTTGGACTTGATGGCAACCATGACCTGAAATACATTCAAAAATATTCTCCCCCTTTGACATCAAGGGCAAAGGATAGATCAAGATCCTTTGTACCGACAATACCATGCTCCCCCTGAGATCATGCTGCATCTTCAAATATAATATTCAATGAAATAACATAAATGACTTATACACTCAAGATCAAAGATTCTCAAGCATGAGATCAGATTACAACAAATAATTAGAATGCCAACAATGCATCCTTGCCACATGACCAATGCTCCCCCTTAGCCTGTGCATCCTGAACTCTTTCAATAGGAGCGTATCCAATTTAATCTTCTAAATTTAAGTAGATCTGATCTTTTGCATGGTAGAGACTACTCCCAACTTTTGTCTGAGATATTCAAACGCTTCCCTGAGCAGAGGTTTGGTAAATATATCAGCAACTTTTTCTTTGGAGGGAACATACTCCAACTTCACTTTTTGTTCAAGCACTTGTTTACGTAAGAAGTGATACTTGATGGGAATGTGCTTGGTCTTGGAATGCATAACATGATTATTTGAGATACTGATGGCACTTGTATTATCACATATAATGGAGATAGGAGGTGAACATTTGATTTGAATATCTTGTAAGGTTTGCATCATCCAAAGAAGTTGAGTGCAACATGATGCGGCAGCCACATATTCTGCTTCTGCTGTAGATAAGGAAATAGAGCTTTGCTTCTTGCTGAACCAAGATACTAACCGGGGCCCCATATAGAATGCACCACCACTAGTGATTTTTCGATCATCAACATTTCCATTGTCACGCTCAAATTAGCATGAAAAGTGGGAATCAACATTACCATTTTAGATACTATAATCGAAGTCTTCAATTCCTTAGCTGAATATTCTTTTGACGGCTTTGAAGATGAGACTCTTTTGGATTAGCTTGGAATGTCCCACAATCCAAGCGCAAACATAAGGCAACAATTCTAGTCGGTGAATAAAATAGACTTCTATCATGAATCTGTGTCTGGTTGATTCAGAGGAGAATCTGTCATGAGGCGAGATTTTTGTGGATTCTCATTGGTGTACCTGATTTGCATTCTGCATGTAATTCTTCGAATTTGCTTAAGATATTTTGCTTGTGATAAGGGCTATGCCATCTGTTGCTTGTTGCACTTGCAAGCCAAGAAAGAATGTTAGTTCTAAATAAAACATTTCAATTCTAACATATCGGAAGCAAATTTCTGACTCATAGACTCTTCATTACTTCCAAAAATGATATCATCAACATATACAACCACAATCAATAGTTTATCATTTTCAATTTTTGTGTATAAGTTGCTATCAGCAGACCCCTTTAAAAATCCTTGTTGATGAAGATGTTTGTCAAGATGATAGTACCATGCCCTCGGAGCTTGTTTGAGACCATATAGAGTCTTTTTAAGTCTACAAACAAGATTTTCATCATTTCCCAAAATGAATCCTTCTGGTTGTTCTATATAAAATTCTTCTTCTAGATCACCATTGAGAAAAGAAGATTTAACATCCATTTGATAAACTTTGATTTGTTGGAAGCTTGAAAAAGCAAGAAACATTCTTATGGATTCAAGTCTAGCTACAGGAGCAAAAGTTTCTTCAAAGTCTATACCTTCTTGTTGAGCATACCCCTTGCAAACAAGTCTAGCTTTATTTCTTATAACATCCCCATTCTCATTTAACTTGTTTTTGAATATCCATTTAGTTCCAATGACATTTTTGTCATGAGGTCTTGGTACTAATTCCCAAGTGTGATTCTTTTTAATTTGATCAAGCTCTTCATTCATGGCTTGAATCCAACATTCATCTTTGCTGGCTTGATTGACATTTTGTGGTTCAATAGTGGATAGAAATTCCAGATAGCTAGAAGATCCCACAAGAGTCCTTCTTGTTTGTACACCTGATCCCTTTTCTCCCAAAATTTGAGATTCTGGATGATTCTTTTGAACATATCTGGATGGAGCTTTTTTAGATAAATCATCTTCAAGTTCTTCATTGGGTTCACTGTCTATATCATTCCTATTTGATGTAGAAGGATATATTTCATCATCGTCTTCATCTGTTGTTTTTTTTTCTTCTTTTGGAGCTGTAGGAGACTCATCAATAACAACATCAATACATTTAACAATCTTCCGAAGTCTTTTATTGTAACATTTATATGCCCTACTCCTAGAGCAGTAACCAAGAAATATTCCTTCATCTGCTCTGGGTTCAAACTTGCCAAGTTTTTCATCATTATTTTTGATAAAGCATTTTCTCCCAAAAACTCTAAAGTGCTTCACAGTGGGAGGATTACCATACCATAGTTCATATGGAGTTTTATTACTATTTACACGAACATGTGCTTTGTTAAGAATATTTACTGCTGTATGTGCTGCTTCTCCCCAAAATGTGTCAGGTGTTCCGGAATCATCAAGCATATCTATAGCCATTTGTTGAACTGTTCTAGTCATTCTTTTTGCTACGCCATTTTGTTGTGGAGTGCCAACTACATAAAACTGTCTTTTTATGCCATGTTGTTCACAAAATTCAAGGAATTCATCTGATGTATATTCTCCTCCTCGATAAGATCTAAGACACTTGATTTTTAGATCTAATTCATTTTCAACCAGTGCTTTGAAGATCTGAAATTTCTCAAATGCTTCATCTTTGTGTTTAATCAACCCAATCCACCACATTCTAGAGAAATCATCAATAAATAAGATATAGTATTGTTCACCACGTGGTGACTTTTTCTTCACAGGTCCACATATGTCAGTATGAATGAGTTCAAGAGGCTTACTTGATGAACCTTCCTTGGCATTAAATTTCACTCTGGCTTGCTTACCGAATTGGAAAGATTTGCATATGATACTTTCAGGTGGTGTAATATTGGGAAGATCATGAACAACTTTAAGTTTGCTTGATTTGTTGATTTGAGAGAAGCTCAGATGCCCCAACCTTCTATGCCATAGCCGGTTTTCTGAAGATTTGCTCATGTAACATTTTTCTTTGCAGTTCTTTAATACATACAGGTTGCTTGGAGTTCTGTTTCCTTTTATAATTGTTTTACCTATATAAGATCACGTACCACACATTCTTTCGAACTAAAGACAACTTCAGTTCCTTGATCACACATTTGACTTACACTTAACAGGTTATGCTTTAATCCATCAACATACATGACATTATTAGATTTCACCTTTTCTTTTAGAAAAATAGATCCTTTTCCCTTAATGACAGCAGGAGTATCATTTCCAAATGTGACATTCTTTTCCTTTTCTAGAGCACTATATGTAAGAAGTTTGTTTTTGTCACTTGTCATGTGTTTTGAGCATCCACTATAAATGTACCATTGATTTTCTTCTCCTTTTGCAAATAAAGCTATGTCACAATTTTCAACCTGTAATTCCTTCTTTTTCCATACTTTGGAGCTTGAAGGAAGATGCTCTTTTGGCTGGAATTTTCTCCTGCATTCAGATTCTTCATGGCCAAAGTTATTGCAATAAGCACATTCAACTTCATTTTGAAGAGGATAAAAGTTGTTATATGTATTCTTCTTTGTTCCAATATCAATCCTTTTCTTTCTTTCTTCTCTTGTCATGATGGTTTTATATGCAACACATTGAACGGCTTTGTGACCAAAATTGTGACATGAGAAACATTGTCCATTGAAGAAGAAATTTCTGCGATCATGAAATCTTCTACTTGAATTTACCTGTTGATTGGTGTTTCTTTGAAAGGTACTCCTGTTAGTGTTCTTTGAATTGAGATGATCATGATTTATCTGTAAAGATTATTTATTCCCTTGCTGAAGGGCAGAATGTTGTGTATTGGCTGTAGCTGCTTCTAGATAATTTGGTGTTGAAACCTGAGAAGATTCTCCGATATATCCAAGACCTGTCTTTAGAAGAGGGAACGTTGTACCTTGATAATCTCATCTAAGGTTTCAGATCCTTTAGCAAATCTAAGATTCAAAGTCTTTACTTTCTCAATTTCTTTTCTTAGACTTACTATTTCACATTCTAATTTCTCATTATGTTTCTCCTTTTCTTGAAGCTGGTTTTTCATAGTTTCTATGGATATTTTAATTTCTTCTAAGCATATTTTGAGTTGATTGATTTCATCAAGAAAATCATTGTCCTCTAAAGCATCCATAAAAGTATCCTTTTCTTCTCTAGACTCTTTTTCAAATGCCATGAGAAGTCTAAGATCTTGTTCACATTCTTCCTCACTATCTGATAACCCATCATTGTCTTCATGAGTATAGTAACTTTTTCTAGTGCTAAACCAATTCTTATTCCTTCTTGCTACTTCCTTCCCTTTTTCATGTGTTTCTTTATGAGGACACTTAGCAGCATAATGACCAACTCTTCCACAAGCAAAACATTTGAAAGGAAGCTTACCTCTGAACCGTCCTGTACCAAGTTGGAGTTTCTTTACAAAATTTACCTCATCTTCTTCTGAGATATACCCTGATCCTTCTGTCTCTTGTACTTCTTTCCCTTTTGTAGAAGCTCTAAATATGACTTCTTTGACTTCAGATGGTCCTCCTCTTCTCATTTCATATGCAGTTAGTATGCCATGAAGTTGCACCACAGTAAGATTTTGAAGATCCTGCTTTTCTTCAAGAGCAGAAACTTTTGACTCAAATTTTGTCGTTAGTGATCTTAAAACTTTCTCAACCAAAGTAGATTCGGTTATTGTTTCCCCCATATTTCTCATAAGATTTACAATATCATCAAGACATAAAAAGAAATTAGCAATGCTCTCCTCATTATGCATTTTTAGGTTCTCATATTGAATTCTGAGAGTTTGGAGTTTAGCACTTTTTACCTTTGCATCACCTTCATAACTTAGAATGATTTTGTCCCATATTGCCTTTGCTGTATTCAGCTGCATGACTTTGACAAATTCTGATTCAGTTAGACTTCCCAATAGAGCATTAACCACCTTTGCATTTGTTTCATAATTCTTTCTTTCCGTTGGATCTGTTGGTACTGCAGCTGGATATTGATATCCTGCTTCAACAATAGCCCATACATCTGCACCCAGAGACTGAAGATAGGATCTCATCCTTGTTTTCCAGAAGATTAAATTGTTTCCGTTGAAGAGCGGAGGCCTGATAGATGCTATTCCATCTTGATTGCTCATCTTGATTGATCTTCCTTCTAGCGGCTAAGCTTTTCAGAAGGACCTCCTCTGATACCAATTGTTAAGAAAAATTCTGAGAGGGGGGGGGGGGGTGAATCAGTATTTAGAGCTAACTGAAAACCTTTTTGTCAGAGATCTTATTATGCATTTAATTCTTTACTTAGATTATTGCATCATTCATTCATCAGAGTTTTAGTAAGCAGTAAGCATATGCAGTAATAACATAATAAGCCATCACACATAAGCAACACACATGAACACCAGTATTTAAGGTGGAAACCCAATTTGGGAGAAAACCACCACTGTTGTCGTTTCTGTCTTCAATATTTATTATAAAGAAAAATTATTACAATTTTTGTGCTGGCGCAGACTTATACCAGCACGCAGGCACCCACGTGCAGAAGGCTACAACCTTCTCTCGTTCTCCAGTCACTACTGGAAGGGAGCTTCGACCCCTTGATTTTAACACCAGCTTGTACTGGCAGAAAGCTTCCACTTTTATGCTGAAGACTTTAACCCTCGGATCCACCAAATTTCTTCAATTTCTTCATCAGACTTGGGTCAGCTCTTCATTATTTCTTTGTAGATATTCCTAGAGATACATCATTTCTAGATCTAGAGATCTTGAACCTTCATCAACTCCATGGGTGCATCATATATTCAGATTTATCAGAAAACAGAGTTCAATCATGCAGATATCTCGTAAAGAGATTTATTCTTTTAACAACACCTCCACCTCCACACATTGTACTATCATCCTCTTCTCCTTATATGGTTTTTGCCTTATTAATACCATGAGTCAAAACCACCCAACCGCTGATGGTATTCCTAGACGGGATCAATTAGATAATTCAGCGGGGTCTACCCAAGCCCCAAACAATTTCTTATTGTTCTATTTTCTTGGTTTGGCAATTAGATAATTAATCTAAGACTTTTTAATATCTCAATCTGAGATTGAGATATTAATCCAATTCCTCCTTTAGTTATGAACTCCCCAAGACACATATATATATCGATCCATGGTTTATGTGTTCATGAGATCAACGCATATATTAACCCACGTTCATTACATCACATGTTTCATATTTCGCCAACTTCACATATTCAACATCCTTTATTAACCCCGCAAACCTTAGTTTAAAAGGTCCCAATTAATATAATTTAGAACCGGCCCCACATATATTATCAATGAACCAATCACATACTCGCACCGTATCGTGGTTATCCATCGTGCACCTTCCTCATATGGCCACCGTCCGATGGCTCCCCTCCAGATCGATGACGCACAACAATATCGCGCGGCTTCCTTGATCGGACATTAATGTGCGATGGCGCTTAGTGATGGCGGTTTTGCAAATTCGTTTAGGGACACGTGTCGCTCGTTTTATGGAATCGCTCCCATCCTTTTGAATACTTCTTGCCCGTTGAAAGCGGTGCGATGAAAACCAGAAGCCCCCTTCACTGTTCATTCCGCTCATGGTTCCTCTCCTTCACTCAAGGTTCCGTCCGCCTGTATTCCGTCATTACTACGTTTCTCCGTGAAGGCATAACTCTGTTTTAATTGTTCTTCCTTCGCGCGATTATGTTAATGTAACTCAGGTTATATATATAATTCGAGCTGGTCCATACTTTCAACTGAGATTGAAATGGATAGGCTTCTTCCCTATTTGTGGATGCAAATATACATTAAAGGGCATCTTTACTAACACAGGTCATATGTATTCCAACAAACATGCTCTGCGATCATGTGTCCATTCAATTGCATTCTTCAGCAAGCAGGTTAACCCTATCGAATCCACCATACATAAATACATCCTTTACCGATTAGCTAGCTCGTGCTTTTACAGAAATTGAATCCATCAGCCCTTTACTCAGATTTACTCAGCCATACTTAACACATATTGTGAAGAGACCAGAACCCTCCAACTTTAGAGGTTTGTCAGGATGTATGAATACACCGAACTTATTCACACATGATTTAACACGTCCTTATTCACATCGATTCTCCCAAAGCTTCGATTAATGTACATTCAGTCTTATATTCTACTTGTATAGAACTGCTGATAGTTTTCTAAGTTCTTCATACAGTAATCATCCTTAGTCAGAGAGTTGCCATCAAGGACAATCATATAATAAGAAACATATTGCGAACAAAGA
The DNA here is from genome assembly GCA_034641835.2 of Pinus albicaulis. Taxonomy (NCBI): domain Eukaryota; kingdom Viridiplantae; phylum Streptophyta; class Pinopsida; order Pinales; family Pinaceae; genus Pinus; species Pinus albicaulis. The sequence goes on from CM076579.1 coordinate 1,456,487,626, forward strand.
GGACATTCTCTTTAAGCATGCTTCTTTTTGCATTTGGGACATAAAATAGCTAAAGAATCAGTCTCGGTTTTCTGCTTGTTTTGTAATTTAAGGGTGTCTATCTCTTCACTAAGACTCTCTAAGATGTCTGTTTTAAATTCATCAAGCATATTTCCAATTTCTTCCCTACCCACTGTTCCTGTTGCAGATCTATTTACTCTAGCAAGAGAAGGATCTCTTGGATTTTTCCTAGTTTTTTATTTTCCCCTTGAGAGATGGATACATAATTAACCAATGTCAGATAATGGAAGTTGAGAGATATCCCCCTTCCCCATCATGTTGAGAATGTCTATCCATTCATCTCTAATGGCCTTTAATAAAAGAGCTTTTAAATTGTGATTAAAATCTTTCGGTGAAAATCACATCAGAATAGATTTGGTTGACGCGTTTCGAACCAGCCAATGTGGTTCATCATCAGGACAAGATGGAAAATCTGATCAAGTAACCCCTTTAAATAGAAAGTAAAGCTACCACTAGCCGCTTGTAATATAACGACTAGTTTGACTTAAATAATAATATTTATTTTATTTAATTTTTATTCTATATTAAAAAGAGTAAAGCAAATTATTAAAGTTTATAATTTGAATTTTATATATTTATATTCATTTAAATAAAAATATATTCTTTTATATATTTATATTTATTTTAATAAAAATAATAATTATTAATTTAATATATTTTTAAAGAATATAATAGATGTTTATATATATATATATTTTTATTATTATCAAATAAATTAAATGTTAAAAATAGTAAACAATATTTATAGTTTGAATTTATATAATTATTTTATTTTTAATAATTAAATGCTATGTGATTCCAAAATTCATCAAACAATTATTATTTTGAAAAAAGAAAGAAAAGAAAAAAGAAAGAAAAGAAAGAAGGAAGAATAAATAAAACAAAGATAAAACTAAAAATAATAAAAATAAAATAGAAACATAAAATTTTAATTAAATAAATAATAATAATAAAAATAAAAATAAATTAATTAAGAATTAAATAAATAATAATAATAAAAATAATAAAAATAAAAAAATTAATTAAAAGTTTTTTAGGAATGAAGTGCAGGAATCCAACATCTGCTAATCATCCACCCATCATCTCTGTTGAGGTTGACGGGCCTCTTTTCGATTTCAAGGGCTTCTCTCAACTTGCGGTGGTAGAAATGGTCAATCCTCACAATAACCTCAGCATCTTCAATGCAAATGTGATGATTTGTCTTCTCAACATGCTCCGCTAGCGCAGAGGAGCGTGATCTACTATGCTTCAGGTCAGCAACATGTTCTTGAATTCTTTGACTAATTGACTGACCAGTTTCACCAATGAAAGGGGTCCCACAGGAACATGGAATCAAGTAAACACCCTTACCATCCTTCGGGCAAATCGGGTCCTTAACGGATCTAAGCGAACTCCGAATGGTGCGGGAGGGCTTAAAGGTTGAGGAAACATTATGTTTCTTTAGAATCCTAGCGATTTTATCCGTAGTACCTTGGATAAATGGAAGGTGAACTCCAGACAACCGATCACAGGGTTTTTTTTTACCCTTAGGACCTTTTTCCGCTTTTCGAAAAGCTTTAAGACATTGACTCATGTTATAACCGTTCTTGTAGAAAACTTTAAGAAGATGATCCTTTTCACCTTCAAAGTGGTGTTCATCAGAGATTCTAAAGGCTCTGGTGGCTAGGGTGCTGAGAACACCAAGTTTCTGAGCAGGGAAATGGTGAGAACTAGCATGTAAGTACTGCTCAGTGTGTGTCTTCTTTCTAAAAACCTGATGAGAGAGAGAACCATCATCATTCCTAGAAATGAGGACATCAAGAAAAGGCAAGCTACCATTATCTTCGAAATCCATGGTGAACTTAATAAAGTCAGATTGATTATTAAGATGATGGAAGAAAAGGTCCAATTTCTCCTTACCATGAGGCCATACAACACAGGTGTCATCAACAAACCTTTTCCAAAGCTTAGGTTGAAAAAGAGAAGAGGAGAGGGCCCTAGATTCAAAGTCTTCCATGAACAGATTAGCTACCACTGAGGAAAGGGGGGAACCCATGGCCACACCATAAGTCTGTTCAAAGAATTCACCCTCGAAACTAAAGAAAGTTGAGGCTTTTAAATTATCTTGATCTAAATTATCCATTTTTTCTCTTTTTATGTTATATTGAAATTTTCAATTAAATCCTCCAAATTCTCATCCTATTTTTGCATCATTTTAAATACTTCATCCTTATGATTGATGGGTATGCAATAATCCAAATACCTTTCTAAAAATGCTCTTTTCATGTCATTTCATGTTCTGATAAACCGAGTGATTAAACTCATGAACCATTTTAGAGCTACTCCTTTCAATGTTGAAGGAAACAATTTTAGTTTTTGAGAGTCTTGTAAATAATCATAAGTTCTGCACAAGACTTCAAATTCAAACGAAAAGTGTTAAGTCCGTATATTAATAGTGTAGTCCCTTATTATGTTGGTAGCTTATTCGTTGTACCCCGTAACCCCCATATTGTTATTATTGTGCCCTTACATTATTATTGTTAGGTCACAGATTATATCAGGCCCCACTAGGATTATATCAGGGTGGCCCCATGGACTCCTATATATAGAAAGGAGGTTTTGTCATTTGTATCATCCAAGAAATGTTCATTCATGTAATGTATTGGAGGTTGCCCCCTCGAAGTGGCTTATTTATAAGGCGTTGATATCTCTTTTCTTCTCTTTTTGGAGTTGGTTACACAACATTTGGTATCAGAGGCTTGGGATTCTAGGGTTTCTCTGCTCCAAACAGGTCATTGTGGAATTTTCGCTATAACTTTTTTTTCTACGAAGTTTCAGAAGCTGAAATTTTTAGGGTGCGAAGCTGAAATCCTGAGGAAGATTGTCTAAAAATTTCAGATCTTGGTTCGCAATATTTTTGGAGATATCATCTGTGGAAGTTAGGCCTTTTTTCAAGCTCCTAAACAGGTCATCGTGGCATTTTCGCTATAAAATTTTTTCTACGAAGGTTCAGAATCTGAAATTTGTATGGTGCGAAGCTGAAATCCTGAGGAAATTCGTCAAAAAATTTCAGAGCTTGGTTCGCAATATTTTTGGAGATATGATCTGTGGAAGGTAGTGCTTTTTCAGGCTCCTGAATTTCATCTCAAAGAGGTGATCGTGGGAAAAGTTCAATAACTCTCTCTCTGAAGATTGGATTGGAGTGCCGTCAAAAGTGGTCGCAAGTAAACGGCCTGTAGTTTCTTTTCTATCAATTTCAGAGACAAAGGACAAAACAGTGACACGTGGCAAGTCGTACAAGTTCGCTCTACTGAACTAGTCCAGAATTAGGTCATTGTGGGAGATTGGACACAACTTTGTCTTGGAGAATCAAAATCAGGTCAGACCTGTGGCATTTGAAAGAAGCTTCATAGGGCTACTACAGGGCTGAATTTCAGATATCGAAGATTTTCAAGCACAGAGATAATACAATTTCAATATCGAGCTCCTCAAAGCTAGTAAAAGGTGTGTATTTTTTTTCCGAATTGCATAAGTCTTGTTTGAATAATCAAGTTGAATTGATTGCAAGGGCCTATTGTAGAATTTTGTCAAGATGGGTTCTATAATGCCTCCAAAAATAATTCCATACCAATTAATCCCTCAAAAAACTATTCTCAGACACATGAAGAGTGAGAGTTATGTATAGATATCAAAATTACTAAGATCAAGTGCAACAAGCCTAATCTTACGAAGAGAAATCAAGATGAACAGATATTTGAAAAGCAGTAATGGAGGCTAAGTTGGATGGTTTGAAGGATCAAATAATAGTAAATATGGATGATAAATTAGTGGAAGATCACATCGAGCATCAACAACAAGTTCTCCAACTCTCAAAGGATAACCCAACTTGGTGCAGTAATTTAATGAAACAACAGAAGATCAACATCACATCGAAAGTAGTTATGAAGCAAATATAGAAACAAGAACTTAAATAAGTACAATCAAATCGTAGATTCAAAGAAGTGGAAGAACTTTCCGTAAAATATTTGCCATGGGAGGATGAGAATTTTTATGTTTAAGTTATCAGAAATAATCAAGCGTTGAGGACAACACTTGTTTGAAGGAGAGGGGCATGTTAAGTCCGTATATTAATAGTGTAGTCCCTTATTATGTTAGTGTAGCCCCACTTATTGTTATTGTTGTACCCCTGTAACCCCCATATTTTTATTATTGTGCCCTTACATTATTATTGTTAGGTCGGCTAGGATTACATTGTGACCCCACTAGGATTATATTGTGCCCCATGGACTCCTATATATAGAAGGAGGTTTTGTTCATTTGTATCATCCAAGAATTGTTCATTTATGTAATGTATTGGAGGTTGCCCCCTCGAAGTGGCTCATTTCTAAGGCGTTTACATCTCTTTTCTTCTATTTTTTGAGCTGGTTACACAACAAAAAGGTTTTAGGATCTTCACTTTTTAATCCATGAAAATTTGGGAGGACAAAAGGTGAGACATTTTTCATTGTGCCATTTGTATCTTCATCAACTATAGGGAATCCAAAATAACTATCAATTACCCTATTTCTTTTGCCTCCTTATGCATTTCCTCTACCTCTTCCTCTATCTCCTCCTCTACCTCTACCTCCTCCAAATATTACATTTTCTTAATTTACAATTTCTCCTTCTCCTTCTCTTTCTTCTCCTCTTCCTGCCATTACAGATTCTTCAGAGCCGATATAAGATTCAACCTATAAGGTTAACTGCTCTTCCTCTAGTTCTTCTATTAATGGTATGTTGAAGAAAGGATCTTCTTCTTCCCCTCCACTAGGAATTTCTAATTCTTCAGCTAGAATATGTTGCCCTGTAGAGGTGAAAAATGTTATTCATTTTGTTGGGGATCTAGGATCTTCCTCCTCTAAGACTGCCTCAGTGGATGAAGTAGGAGATCCTCCTAATTTGATTTCTGACCTTAGAACTTCAGGAAGTCTATGGCTAGTGAAATATGGAATATGAGTTTGAGATGTAGGTGTATCACTTCTTAGTCTTGGTGGAGTAAGTGGTGTTGTAGGGATTAAACTCCTACCTCTAGCTATGAATCTGCCCCTAAAGTCTCTTTCTCTACGCATATCATTTTTTTTAGATGTAAGAAATGAGGCTACCTAATTACACTTCCTTGGCAACAGCGCCAAAATTTTTAGTCAATTTAATGTCTTAAATTGATTGCATAAATTATCAACCGAGGTTTGTAAACTGATGAAGTGTGGTACACTGTATGTGCTTAGTTAACCTTCTTCTTACTTTTTTGTTTGTATTTTATGTTGTTTTGGGGGTTTTGTTCTTTGATGTCTAAGAATGTTTAATCTAAAACAATGAAAGAAATTAAATGAACCTAATGAATTTTAAGGAAAGGAAGTGTTCCTAAGTTGAACTAACTTACATAAAAATAAATCAAAGACTGTTGGCTAGTTAGAATCTAATCTGAAAAATAGAGTATTTATCTTAATGATTTCTATATTAACATTAGTCCTATTCCATGGATCTATTTCTTATATCTGAGATTGAAATTGCAGTGCTATTCTAAGTGAAAGAAGAAAAGTAAAACAACTAATGTATGTTTAGTTACTCCAACATTCAATATGAAGTATTACCTTCTTGAGATGATGTGTAAGCAACTATCTATACCTTAAATTCTAATGTTTTAGAAAAGCAAGTAAAGTGTGCAAAGGAAAACAACTAAAGTATGCTTAGTTACTCCAACATTCAATATGAAGTGTCACCTTCTTGAAATGATGTTAAGTAACCACTTATAATAAAAAGCAAGTAAAATATGCAAAGGAAAAACTCAGTAATTACATGAATTAGACATTCAATCATTCAGTCTAGAAACATGATAGAATCAATTTCTTGGAATGACCTTTAGGAACATCAATGATACAATTAAATGAGGATCTAAAAGTAAACATGAAAGCATGTAAAGTTAACTATAAAAAACTAATGTATGTTTGATTTACTCCAACATTCAATGTGAAGTATTACCCTCTTGAGAAGATGTGTAAAAAATAAATTATACCTCAGTTTCTAAGTTCCTAGAAAGCAAGTAAAATGTGCAGAGGAAAAACTCAATAATTGTATGAATTAGACATTTAATCATTTAGTTTAGAATCATCTTCTTGAAATGACCTGTAGGAACATCCATTGATACAATTAATTGATAATTCTATTCTAAGAAAGTAAATGACAGAACAATAAGGAAAACTAGATAACTGTGAATTCTTATTACTTCAAACTTGATTCAATTTGAAAATAGGAAGATCTATCTTCATGAAATGTTTTTATAAGTGTTGGGCCATAATTGTAATCTACGGATAAACTACACTTCCCTAGACTGGTGTCAGGTCTAGAACAATAGGTGAAATACTGCACTACCCTTTTTCCTAACTCAGAATAGATACACAGAGAGGATTGGATGCTTACTTGTTTTAGTCACTTCCAAATGGCTCCTTTCTGTCGCTTCCACTACAACTTCAAATTCAAGCGGTTTCAAATAGCTGAATTCTTCCTACAAGAACGAACACTGAAACAACTGAAGATGCAATAATATAGATATCTATTCAAATTAATTAGCTAAATCAGTTAAGCATAAACTACATTCATCAACCAAGATTTTACAACATGGAAAATCAAAGTAAACATGGATGCATGTAGGGAAAAACAAGAAGTACTCTTTATTGATGATAGAAGGAGAGGTTACAACCTAGTGACTGATTCATTGTGACCTTCCAACAAAGTTCCCAAGTATCATCACATCATAAGTCTCTCTAGTAGTAGCTCTACAAATCAAACTCTCTATTGAAAATTCTCAAGCATTTCCCTACTCAAATTCCTCCTCCTAAACACTTATATCTGTGTTCAATTTATATAGGAATTGTAGGTATTTTGTAATCAATAACATTCCAAAAATAGGCAAGACATGTTTCCATTCATGTAGATGTCAAATGGACACTTGGATCCGAAGCTTGACACATGTGAACCCTTTAGAAGACATTGGCCAAGTGGAGATTCTAGAACAATGAGAATTTTGCTCCCAATGTGACCAACACACCTTTGAATGTCGGGAAGCGCTTTGCAGAGAAGCCTTGAATGGGGCTACCTGCATATGCAATGAACTTAGGCCCCTTAGAGCCTGCGTTGTTGAGATCCCACATGTTTAATAATAATATTCAAACCATGGAAAGTCCTTGCTTGATGAAAATATTTGTTTGATTCATGTTGTTTCATGTCTTAGGGCATATAGAAACTGAGATGATAGGGAATGATAGACCCTTTGATCATCGGTCCTGGAGATGATGCCCAGTTAACCAGGTCATTGGGTATGGTGCCCAAATTGACTTATAACAATTCCCCCCTAAAGCATGAGATCCAAATAATAAGAACATTTGAATGAGATGCTTTACACTGTGATGAGCTTGGAAACAAAGCGGAACGGTCACCTGCATCAATCTTACAATACATTAAATCATGATATATCCTCTATTGATCATAATTGTTGAGAGTAGGAATTGCAATATTCAGCACATAAAACAATCTAATAACATGTACATAGTTCAGAAAGTCATCTACATTGGAATGTTTCCTAGATGAAGACACGCCTACAGATATAGGCCCATGTTTGGATGACAATATATATGTAAGGTCACCATACATATTATGTGTACAACAATCCTGAAATCGCAGCCCGGATGGCTGAAACTAGATATGGAGTCTTCTTATCTCATTCACTCGATAATTCAGGTATAAGTCTAGCCATGCGAATATATGATTTGTCGTCGAACATGGAAAGACATCATTTGATTACCAGCCAATAATGTGAGCTGTTAACAAATGTGAGAGAACCACCGTTGATGTCAATGGCCCTCAAGGTACTGCAGTACATTTTGTAAGGCGTGAATAGATGGTTTGATGTCAAACACCAAACAAAATTTTTCGGTCAAAAGTCTGGAAGCGAGGATCTTGTCGATGCTGTAACAAGCCTCATGGTACTAGAATTTGATGTTTCTAAGTGAACTCCCTGGATATTGATTTGTAGTCAATAGGAAGTCACCTTATTGCAAAACTAGAGTTACTGATTTTGGAGACAAGGGTATGACTTGATATAGCAATTTTCAGGGATGACGGTCATGAAAATGAAGGTTTATGAGTATTGTAGATGGATGAGTTCTTAATCACTGAATGAATTCTCTTGAACATATCGGCGACACTGTGATGAGTTGGCAACATTGACTCAAAACCGAAGTGAAGGTATGATGAACCATAGGTGTGAATGAACCTTCAAGATGATTACCCAACCCAAATAGTCATGGACATGGAGTGAAAGAAGTGTCATGTTCAAGAGCGACTTGCTACCAAAAAGAAACTTTGCTTGCTTTTCCCAAATTTTCCCCGGTCATTTATCGACCAGTACCTCTTTATTTTTTAACAAGCTTTAGGAGGATAACATTTGCTTGATCTATAATTCAACCCTTCGGGTGAACAAAGAATGAAGTATCACTATTTAATAATTTAACAAGTCTAGAGATGAATGAAACTCGATTCTTTCCATGATTGACAAGCCCGTCGCTATTTTATGTTTTAATGAGCTTAACGACAGTGATAGCCCGGTCCTTTTTCATGTTTAGAGAGTCTGAAAAAGAGGACGAAAGAGGACTCAAAAAGTACTTTTTCGTAAATTTGTCTCTCAGATCCGAAAAAGTGTAAAATAATATCTGAAAGAACCTCTTTGGTCATGTTTAACCAAGGTATTCCTTTTTCGTAAATAATCCATCTCAGTCCAGAAAAGGGTTAAAATTATACCGAGTAGATATCAATTCATTTACTTTAACGAGTTCGAAATGACAAGTGCTCGACAATATTTTCACATTATCGGAGTCTTAAAAGAGCTAAAAGAAGACTCCAGGGGTTCCTTTTTCGCTGTTATTGAAGCTCGAAAAAGAGATAAAAGTGCGCTTCAAATCCTTTTTTGTTTTTAACAAAGCTCGAAAAATAAGGAGAAAAAGCATGCTTGTGGTTAAATCATTCTTGAAATAAATCTGCATGACTAATCTGTTCATCAGTTGCAAAAACTGTTCATAACAACATCAAATGGATTAAAAATACCTGTTTCATGATAAAAATATAATAAAACCATATTCATAGCAATAAATATTCATTGCAAACAATTAAATGACTAAAAAAAGTAGTTTCACTATTCATTTTTACCATTCCATAGTTACCATTTTCATTTTGGAGCTCTGAACCTGATTTTTCCCCTGAACTTCAACGGTCGATTGCGTGCAATTGGTAAGAATGTTTTGAATGCCTCCTGCTAGAGCACATGTTGAAGTCCCCCTGCAAGAGAATATGCCCCCCCAAGCTTCATTTCATTCACCTAAGTAGATTACTAGTTACTGATAGTTGGATGGAATGAAGGTTCATTATAGGGGAGGATTTGTTTCATTTTTTAACGAGCTTGACACATGAAAAGAAATATTCTCATCATCTGTTTCATTTTTTAATGAGGTTGACACAAGAAAAAATAATTATCTTGAAAACTCTGTTTCATTTTTTAAACGAGGTTGACACAGAAAAAGGAACTATCCTCAACACCTCTTTCATTTTTTAATGAGGTTGACACAGGAAAAAAGAACCATCCTCATTACCTGTTTCATTTTTTAACGAGGTTGACATAGGAAAAGAGAACCATCCTCATCACCGGTTTCATTTTTTAACGAGGTTGACATAGGAAAAAATAACCATCCTCATTGTGTAGTTGGACTAGTGAGTGTGTGCTGGAAAAGACGTAATCTAACGGAGTCATCATTTAAGGAGTTTGATGAATACCACAAATGATAAGTTATAACATGCGTTGACGGGTCTTCTCTAGGGTTTTCATTGAATTTAGGAATTTCTGAGGATAACATATGTGAAATCACTAGCCACCAAGGAGGGGAACCAGATAGGATTCCAGATGATGACATGGGTGAATTCAATGGAAAAAACATCCAAGATGAAGAAACAACAGGTGTTGTCGCAGCTGAAATAGATGGTTCAGTCTGGGATGTTATCTCAGCTATGGTCAAATGACCCAGTGTATACCCTATATAATCTACAGGAACTGAAAGTGGAACAAGATCAACAAAAGCAGAGGAAGGTGATTGAGGAAAAGACTCGTACATGTAAAGCTTCTACCGAAAATGAGTTGGAGTTAAAGGTGACTCGTCTTGTGGTATTTATTCAATCAAAATCAAACTAGGTAGAAGAATTTCGCTGTCAGGCACAAAGTATATTTTAGGTGGTTGACTGCGTGATATGGGAGACTCAATGGCTACAATAGATTGTGGGATGACCAATTCAGGAACAAATTCTGGTTGTTCGACTTCGTGATCAAGATTTTCTCCACTTAGGGAATATAGCAACATAAATATAAGGGTATGATAGACCCTATTTCATTGGTCCTGGGGATGATGTCCAGTTTGACCAATAACAATTGCCCCCTAGAGCACAATGGGATCCGGATCAACTTCCAGTTGAACAACGTCGGGTTCGGAAGGTATGGTCTCATAGATTGGATGGATCGTGACCACGGGTAGTTGTGAGGAATCTGTCTCAACAACATTAGACAAACCAGGATTTGTAGAAATAACTTGTGCCAACTCTGGTATATGGGAAGATGATTCTTCACCAGAGGTACTGATGGTATTGGTTTCAGTAGAGAGATGTCTATGCGAATGAAGGGGGGTAGGATTGTGTTCTTCCACGATTACTGATTTATTTTATCCAAAAAAAAAAAACAAAAAGAGGGTAATTCTAGGCAAAAGGGTTTACCAAGAAACTGTGAACTGCAAAATACCTCCTGGCGAACCAAGAAGTACGGGCAGGTAATCTCCCCGAATGTTGTGTTTGGTGTATCACAATTTCAGGGCGGCCGAATCGGTTCACTATGGATGGATAGCACCTAAAAGTTGTCCTCCCAAATATACCCAAAGGTACGTGGAGGCCCAAGTCCGTATTAGCGCTGTCTGATGCGAAACCGCACAGTGAGAGCACCCCTTTATACTTATCGTATTGTAACACCGCTCGATATACCCAAAAGTACGTGGATGAGCTACGATATACTTACGTACGTGGAGTGAGGTATCACACTTGGAATGTATCGCAGACAAGTTAACGACAACTGTTATGTTTTACGACGTCAGAACATGTCTCTAGCCTAGACCTTCTAAATTTTATCGTTAATGTTCCAAAGAATTGTTAAGTAAATTGAGATTTATTTTATGTTGATCTTGCTTAAAATTTTTTCTTTCAGGTTCACCACGATGATGTATATAAAATTCCTAAAATGAAAGCTAAGAATGATAATCAAACTTTCACTTTAATATTTTTCAATGAACCTAGCTACTAAGGTAAGAGAACGCTAGTTTGTTCGAAAAAGTGCAAATAATTTGTGAGCAAACAAATCAATGAACAAAAAGCAAAATCAATGAATCAAAAACTAAATGCATATTTCCTAATGTTCCTTTTGCAAAAAACACACAATCCTACATGCAAATGCAAGTTTTTATTTTCAGTTTCCTTAATGTTATGAATGCAGAAAAGAAACTAGGTGCAGTAGATCAATAATCGAAATGCTTTTTACTCTCAAGAAATGAAGAATACAAAAAAAAAATTTCTCTTTTGAAGGAAAAATGAGGATTTCAACAACAATTTCTCCTATCAAGGAAATGAAGATTTTACAACAATTTCCTATTTCGAAAGCAAATGATTCTTATTGCGACCATAAAAAGTAATTTGAAATTAACTTTTCAATGATAATGAAAAACTTTTTAAAACAACATTGAACAAATTTTCAGTTAAAGGAGAAGAAATATATAGAGTTACTGGTGAATAGAGCATCAAAATTTTCATAACAAATCAACAAACAGAACTGAAGAAAAGTACAAAGTCAGATTCAAGGGGATTTGTTCCTTTTAGGGGCCAACACAGTCTCCAAGGGGAGACAGTGCTCTGCAACACAAGCTTGGAAGGGATATAGTGCTCTGCAAAGCACTGTGCCCTGACTAAGGGTGCGTTGGGCGCAGTAAACAAAGAAAAAGCTACTTTTTGGCTCACCAACTTTGCAAATTAATTTCTTAAAAAGTCTAATTTTTTTTGTGAAAAATATACTGGGTGGATTTAGAAAGCATATCAGAGACTAAAACACCTAGAAACAAGAGAAGTTCTCCCCAGTGGAGTCGCCAGTTTGTTGGGCCAGAATTGTAATCTACGGATAAACTACGCTTCCCTATATTGGTGTCTAGTCTAGAAGAATAGGTGAAAGAATGCACTACCCTTTTTCCTAACTCAGAACAGATACACAGAGAGAATTGGATGCTTACTTGTTTCAGTCGCTTCCAAATGGCTCCTTTATGTCACTTCCACTACAGCTTCAAATTCAAGCGGTTTCAAATAGCTGAATGCTTCCTACAAGAAATAACACTGAAACAATAGAAGATATAATAATATAGATATCTATTCAAGTTAATTAGCCAAATTAGTTAAGAATAAACTACATTAATCAACCAATATTTTACAACATGGAAAATCAAAGTAAACATGGATGCATGTAGGGAAAAACAAGAAGTACTCTTTATTGATGATAGAAGGAGAGGTTACAACTTAGTGACTGATTCATTGTGACCTTCCAGCAAAGTTCCCAAGTCTCATCACAGCATAAGTCTCTCTAGCAGTAGCTCCACAAATCAAAATCTCTATTGAAAATTCTCCAGCATTTCCCTACTCAAATTCCTCCTCCTAAACACTTAGATCTGTGTTCAATTTATAGAGGAACTGTAGGTAGTTTGTAATCAATAACATTCCAAAAATAGGCAAGACATGTTTCCATTCATGTATATGTCAAATGGACACTTGGATCCGAAGCTTGAAACATGTGAAACCTTCTAGAAGACATTGGCCAAGTGGAGATTCCGAAACAATGAGAATTTCGCTCCCAATGTGACCAACGCACCTTTGAATTTCTGGAAGTGCTTTGTAGAGCAGCCTTGAATGGGGCTACCTACATATGCAACGCACTTAGGCCCCTTAGAGCTTGCATTGGTGAGCTCCCACATGTTTAATAATAAGCTTCAAACCATGGAAAGTCCTTGCTTGATGAAAATATTTGTTTGATTCATGTTGCTTCTTGTCTTAGGGCATATAGCAACTGAGATGATAGGGAATGATAGACCCTTTGATCATCGGTCCTGGAGATGATGCCCAGTTAACCAGGTCATTGGGAATGGTGCCCAAATTGACCTATAACAAGAAGAATAAGGTTTACACAGTTATGATTTAACGTTATGCTACTAATCAAAACTGGAATGAAACAATAATCTACTCAGAAAAAAAGAATTGAAAAAAACAGAGTAAGGAAAATTAAACTAAAAATAATAAATGAAAAACCTCCTCTAGTGCAAGGGCCCTCTGCAAATGATTCAGCTGAAATCCTAGATGGTTAAATATGTACTTAAGCAATCATTGGCAACACGATATTTGTATTATGATAGAATGAAGTCTTAATACACAGCGTATCAGCGAAATCTTAAAACTGAACTTAAAACTTAATTATTTTCGGTTCTGTACAACCGATATTTAAAGAAAATAAACATAACTATCTATGAGATAATTCTGCAACAGGTGGCTAATTCGAGTTATAGAATTGCAACCGGATTGTTTAACTCTTGATTTGCTACGATAGAGAAAATCAAGAGTCCTTCTGTTCTCGGCTAACGTTCTTTGACCATGATATTTGAACACGATCTTAGGCCTTCTTTTCCATTGATCTTGACCAAGTGAATAGGAAAAAATCCATGTGGGGATGATTCTAGAAATTCCCATGTGGCTCAGTTCTCCATTTGACACCTGGAACCTGTCAGACCATGAGAGTAGCGACGGAATCCACGATTAGCTGCAGAATAGGCTGCGTTCTGTAGTCAAATTAAAAAAATCTATTCAAATAGCAAGAACATGAGAATATAACATGGAAATCATTTAAATGCATTCCTTGAGACAAAACATGGCATTTATCATTGATTGGGGTATGGGATATTATGAGAAAGTAAGGAAAAAAGGTGAGAAAGGATGACAGGGAGAGGATAATTCCGAGGTTCAAAATAATGCAGATTTACTTCTAGATTATCCACATACACACATCAAAAGTGGATTTTATTCATCTATGGGGTTTATGGGTCCCTCCACCCTCTTATTTACTTAATTAATTAGAAAAAGTAAGAACTCTAATATTCCAATTATCTGGTGGAAAATTGGGAATATTATAGTCCTCCCCGCCAAAATGTTGCTTGTCCTCAAGCAACTGCAAAAGTGGATGCTACATAAATCCATCCCCCTCCAAATAGCATCCTCATATGGAAGGCCTCTCCATCTGCTCCAATGTGTTATGCATGCCCAGCTCCAAATTTGCTTCTCTAGAATGTCTAGAATGGTCTCCAACTAAAAATTTAGATGCCTCTCCTCATCAATGAGCCTCCAAGGGGAAACCAGATGTTGTCCAAGATCCTCCTCTATGCATGAGATACATAAGGTGAAGTGGTATCTTCCCAAAGTGGAAAGTCCCAACTTATCAACTATCTCTCCATCCCATGCTACATGAAGTAGATTGTATCTCTACGTGCTTCCATCCTTGGCCCTGTTGGCCTTGTTGGATCCAAGCATCATCCCAAGAATGTGCAAAGTAAGAAGTAGAGACATATGGATGGACATGTGCAATGTCAAACCATACTCTCCCAATAACAACACCACAACAAAGCCTTCTGCTGCCATGCCAAATCATCATTAAACCAAGTAAGAGAGCCATACTCTCTCAAAATAAGCCACCGCAACAATGCCTCTTGCTACCATGCGAAATCATCATCAACCCAAGTATGAGAGCCATACTCACTCAAAATAAGCCACCGTAGCAATGCCTCTTACTACCATACCACATCATCATCATACCAAGTATAATGACCATAATCTCCCAACAGAAGTCAATGAAGTAAGGCCTCCTATTTCCAACCTCTATCATCATCATGCAATGTATGTGAAAAAATTAGCCCATAATCTCCCAAAAGTAACCAAAGAAACAAGGATTCTTGCTGCCATATTACATCATCATGATGCAAGTCATGGAGCAACAACATACTGATTGACATGTGGAATGTCATACTACAACCCAATACAAACAAGCTCCCTTTTGCCACATCATGTGAGAATTATGTCATGTCCCAAACAAAAGTACATACATGGACATAAGATATATCATGTGATGGCTAGACTCTCTCAATAATAACCAGTGCAGCCATGCCTCTTGCTATTGCATATCATCAGCAATATACATGGCATGGATCATACAAATGTGAGAGGTTGGGTAGTACCATGCTCAACCAAAAGCAACCAGTTTATCCATGCTTCTTACTGCCCTGTATCATAGATCTGCAAGAAGGTTGTCAACCCCTTGCTCATCCTCTTCATCCATCCATCCCACTGTAGATAATGAATCGTGTTATCCTCAAACTTGGTATCCACCCAAGGTAGAATACCATTCTCCTCCAACTGACAAGTTTTTCACTCCATGAGATGTTGAAGTGCACCCTCTTTGAGGTCTCTCCATGAGATCTCACAGTCCCTTCTCTCATGTTCATGAGAATGCTACAAGGGACATTCCCATCAAGGGGCAAGCCACCCGGAATACCACCAGATTCAGATCTTGCGGGGAAGGCCTCACAGAGTGCTGCTCCAAATCCAGATCCAGGAAGGATTGGAGCAATGAGAGACCAAGTTATAGTACTGGAGGGCTTGGGCCAACTCAAGAATGAGGGGGATCTTCTTCTTGCATCACTATCACCCTCTCTCTTTTCTGAATTTTCACTTTGGGAGGAGAAGAATGGGAGGATCAGCCTTCCAAAAAACAAAATTGGCATGAGAAATGTAAAAAAGGAGATCAGAACCATGACAAGCACTTCCATGGAGGTATCAGCAGCGCTGTCATTATTGAGCAGTGTGGATCTCTATTGGAAATATCAACTGCTTGTAGAGTATTCCAAAGTTCTCCACACAGGTATGATACTAGATGACATGTAGCAAGAGGAGGGCTACTTAGTCCAAGGGGGAGTCATCTATTATCATGGTAAGGTCTTCTTGGCTAGAGTTTCCAAGCTCAAGCAGAAGATACTACAAGGGGCACATAAAGAATTCTTCCTAAGCCATATGCATTCAATGAAGATCTATACCCTGATCATGAGGAGATTTGATTGGGAAGGCATGAGAGAGGAATTACATTAGCACTTTCAAGAGTGCATTTTCTATGGAGGATTGGGGCAGCCAATGGACTCTTTACAAGAGTCATCTTAGCCAGCTCTTCCTTTGTTTGAGAGGAAGGAAATGCTCATGCACAACTCCATGTGTATGAAGGACTATGATGTTAAAGGATCTGATCATGCCAAGCAAGTTGCATTTTTTTATTTATCACATTCCTTTGCCATGTTTTTGCAGGTTATGACTCCTAAAGGGAGTGATAGATCATGTGGATCTCAAGGTTTTTTGAGGGCCAATAGATATTCTGAACTTGGCCACTCCCTTGTTGTACAAAGGGAGATTCCTTTTCATGATGGGTGTTTCCCAAAGGCACCTAATATATCTAATATCTCCATCTATGTTGAGGTGACTTGTTCAGAAAAAGTGTGGGGGAAATTCCACTTTCCACACCTTGATATAATGTAGGCATGAGGTGCACTGCTCTGGCATCACATGTGGGAATTTGACCCACCTCTTCAAGGTCAAATTTCTGTTTTCATATATGTAGTTTTGATTCCATACTTGGATGACATAGTTGTACTATTTTTGGGATTATATGGAGGAAGTATGGAAAATTTGTATGTACCACATGGATTGGAAATTCTCTATGTGCCTCATGCCACATGTTTTAGAGAAAGCATTGCTCCAGCCATGTTTATTTCTGTTGAATTTTTTACTCCTTGTGGGATGGACTATGCACATCTTATGTTGACCTTGGAGGAACAATTCCTAATGTATTGGTTGGATGAGAATTTGGCTTATGATGAGGACTTGATCATTGATGATGTCATAAATGGAGGAGGGGAAGGAATGCAGCTCTCACCTTATCAGTTTCTTGAGGACAAACAACATTTTGGAGGGGAGGACTGTAATATTCCTACTTAGCCTGAGCTAAGAGGAATATGCAATTTTGTTTTACTTTTTGTTGCATGAATAAATGAATAAAGGAGGACATGTGAAACTCTTGAAAAGAATGAATAAATCAATGCCCATGTGAACAAGGATAAATAAGGGCCATGTAAATAAATCACTTGCAGGTGTGAAAGGGGTTTGAGCTGTGAGACTGGGTCAACCTTGACCAAATCTACAGCGTTATCTAGATTCAATGTACCTCATGAAGGGACAACAAAGTTCTAGAAGGAGGCCCCTCATGTGAAAGGAGCTAACTCATCAAGGTGGTTTAGGGTTTGCAAAGGCTTTCATCTTATAAAAGGAAGGGGAAGGCAAAAAGAGAAGGTTGTTGATTGATTATATTTCTGAGTATCTTGTTTGTTTAGACAAATACTATTCTCTGCTGTTTAGTGGAGAATTGTGCTGCTTAGCACTTAGAGTTCCTATGCAGGGATTTCACCTCTTCCATTGAGGATTCTTGGAGGAGTATTTTTTGATTTGATCCACTATCAGGCTTTAGACCAATCTCTACTTCCAACTGCGACGCAGATCCAGTGAGGGTTTGTATACTTTTGTAAGCTGCAACAAGTGGGATTCTAGATCTGCAGAGATCTAGCTTGTATTGGAGCCTCTTCTCATGGAGTGTGTCTTTTAACCTCTTGGAAGAGTGCCTCTACTGTTTGAGCTTCATATTTTCATCTTGGCATCAGGCCACCATTTTTATTCAAGCTACGGCGTAGTTTTCATTAAGGAACTGCGTTATTTTCATTAGAGGTTCTGCAGGGTGTTTTGATCCCATTTTTGATGAGAGATCTCTGGTGTTGGGCTTTGCCTTTCACTTTGGTGATCCATGGATTAGCTTGCTGATCCATGTTCTGTTTAGATATGATCTATTGTAATGTAAATTCATCTTCAAAAATTTCTGAAGCATTTTTCAGATCTGCAACTTAAAACTTAGATCTACTCTTTGTTATGCATGATTTGATCAAAACCCCAAGGGGATCTTGTAAATAAGACTATCTAGTTTCCAGATCTGAAATGGATCTAGATTTTTGTCCACAGATATGTCCTAGATTTGAGTTTTAATATTCAGCTACTACAACTCCTTAAAATAACGCTGTTGAGCCATTTTACACTTTATACATGTGTTGCAGCCTTCTTTTCTGAAGATTTCTTGTTCTCTAGTCTCCTGTATTATATTGTATATTGAAATAGCTTCATTATAATTATGATTTGATGTTGTATACTCATAATTTAATCATATTTGTTGGCCTCCTACTCATACTGTCCAAGACTGCATTATTTCTGAAGCAGTTTTTTGTCCATAGCTGCAACCCCTCATGTAGGGTGTTTTTTAGCTAGACTAGGTGGTGGGAGATCTGTTTACCACACCTAGTTTGATTTGTTTTGGTTGCCCTTTTGGATCTAGACTCCAGATCTAATGATCTAAGGGATACAAGGACTGTAAACTGATTTCTGTGCATCAATCTCCCAGGAGTGCGTTATTTCAACACAGTTGCTGTGCTGTTCCTATTTTGGAATATTACAGTGGTATCAGAGCTCCTTTCTTGGCACAACCTGTGCTTTCATTGGAGAACCACATCCATGTTGCATTCAGAAGAAGATGAGCCTATTACTGAGAGGGAGAGGAGGTATCAGAACAAAAGTCACAAGAAGTTTGATTACACCACTGATGATCCTGACAAGGGTCAAGACAAGGGTAAAGCCCCTGAAACTACAAATGATAAAGAAGCAGAAGAGTTTGCAAGCACTGTTTTGGTGGCCATGCAAGATCTTTCTAGAGAGATAAAAGAGATGAGGGTGGACAGGATGAGGGAATATCCTGGGAGATCTCATCCTGGGGAAAGCTCTGGAGTATCTCATCACTGGATTGGTCAACCAGTGAACCAGCCCCTAGCTCCACAAGCTCCACAACGCTCCACTATGCCTACCTTATTGACTATGGAGAATGAAGGACCACAAGAGAAACCATCCCTTGAAGACTACTTTGTGGAATATGAATATCAGAATTAGAGATTCAGAGACCACTTGAGTTTCCAAGAGTTTTTTCACCTCAAGGACAGAAGAAGACCAAGGTAGCAATATAGAGATGGTGGGTTCTTCCATAATCAGGATAAACACCACTCTGTGGGCAGATCCTTTTTGCCCAAGTTTTATGGGTCATCCACTAGTTCTGCCAAGGCATGGGTAGAAAAGCTGGATATCTACTTTCAGTTGAACAAGGTCCCCGAGAATGAAGCCATCAAGATTGCAGCGCTGCACTTTGATGATGAAGCACACAATTGGTGGTTCCATGGGTTGTCTACATTAGGCCATGCCAATGTGACTTCCTATTATGAATTTACTAGAAGAGTGGTGGAGAGGTTTGACAGAAAGGATCCAGAAGCACCTTTCATGAGCCTTGCAAAGTTAAAGCAATCAGGGAGTGCAGAAACCTATATCTCCGTGTTTCTGAGATTATCTGTCATGGTCCTAGATCTATCTGCAGCAAGGAGGGTGTATATGTTCATCGATGGCTTGGATGAAAATTTGCATGGGTTGGTTAAATCTACCAAGCCCATCACTTTGTAGGATGCCATTGAGAGGACAAGAGACCTTCAAGATGCCTTGCCAAAAGCAAAGGCAACTCTCCAGAGCAAGGTCCCTCACCTTTCTAAAGGGAAGGGAGAAAAAGCTGCTCCTTCCAAGGAGAGCTCATTCCAGAAGCCTCTTGATATTGATCTCAGGAGGGAGTTGAGAAAGAAGAAATTGTGTTTCACTTGCCAAGAGTCATGGGCATCGGGACACATATGTGTTGCTGGGAAAGCACACTACATAGAAGTCTTCTCAGATCTTGAGGAGGATGGAGATGATGAACCTAGGAGGGGTCACAGCGCTGAGGATGATGAGGAAGATCCAACACCATCTAGAGATGGGGATGGAGCCTTTGCTTCGATAAGTGGAACTCTTGCATCTTTGAGAGGAGTGCCTAAGTACTTGACCCTAAGAGTACAAGGTTCAATCATGAATCAAAGGGTATCTGTGCTGAGTGATAGTGGGGCAGCCCACAACTTTATTGATGCTCATCTTGTGCAAAGGAGCGCAATTCCCACTTATAATTTTGAGGGATTCTCTTTTTTGGTCCCAGGAGATAGAACCATGTAATGCATGCAATCTGTCCCATCACTCTCAATTACTATGGGATCCTACACTCTGGTGGATCAACTTTTTGTAGTTGACATACCAGACACCAATATCATTCTGGGTGTCCAATGGTTGATTACAATGGGGAAAGTGACCACTGATTGGAAAGCTTTGCAGATGGAGTGGGTGAACTTGAAGAGTGGAAAACCACAAATGATCCAAGGCATGCACACTTATCCCTCACCTGGTACTTCCACACAAACAATAGAGATGAATTTGTGCAGTGGAAGCAGGGATCTCACAGTCCCTTCTCTCATGTTCATGAGAATGCTGCAAGGGACATTCCTATCAAGGGGAAAGCCACCTGGAATGCCACTAGATTCAGATCTTGTGGGGAAAGCCTCAGAGAGTGCTGCTCCAAATCCAGATCCAGGAAGGATTGGAGCAATGAGAGACCAAGTTACAGCACTGAAGGGCTTCGGACAACTCAAGAATGAGGGGGATCTTCTTCCTGCATCACTATCACCCACTCTCTTTTCTGAATTTGTGCTGTGGGAGGAGAATAATGGGAGGATCAACCTTCCAACAAACAAACTTTCCATGACAAGCACTTCCATGGAGGTATCAGCAGCGCTGTCATTGCTGAGCAGTGTGGATCTGTATTGGAAATCTCAACTGCTTGTAGAGTATTCCAAAGATCTACACATAGGCATGATACTAGATGACATGAAGCAAGAGGAGGGCTACTTAGTCCAAGGGGGAGTCATCTATTATCATGGTAAGGTCTTCTTGGCTAGAGCTTCCAAGCTCAAGCAAAAGATACTACAAGGGGCACATGAATAATTCTTCCTCAAGCATATGCATTCAATGAAGATCTATACCCTGATCATGAGGAGATTTGATTGGGAAGGCATGAGAGAGGAATTACATTAGCACTTTCAAGAGTACATTTGCTATGGAGGATTGGGGCAGCTAATGGACTCTTTACAAGAGTCATCCCAGCCAACTCTTCCTTTGTTTGAGAGGAATGAAATGCTCATGCACAACTCCATGTGTATGAAGGACTATGATGGTAAGGGATCTGATCATGCCAAGCAAGTTGCATTTTTTTATTTATCACATTCTTTTGCCATGTTTTTGCAGGTTATGACTCCAAAAGGGAGTGAGAGATCATGTGGATCTCAAGGTTTTTTGAGGGCCAATAGAGATTCTGAACTTGGCCACTCCCTTGTTGTACAAAGGGAGATTCCTTTTCATGATAGGTGTTTCCCAAAGGCACCTAGCATATCTGATATCTCCATCTATGTTGAGGTGACTTATTTAGTAAAAGTGTGGGAGAAATGCCACTTTCAACACCTTGATATAATGTAGGCAGGAGGTGCACTGCTCTGGCATCACATGTGGGAATTTGACCCACCTCTTCAAGGTCAAATTTCTGTTTGCATATATGTAGTTTTGCTTCCATACTTGGATGACATAGTTGTACTATTTTTGGGACTGTATGGAGGAATTATGGACAATTTTTATGTACCACATGGATTGGAACTTGTCTATGTGCCTCATGCCACATGTTTTAGAGAAAGAGTTGCTCTAGCCATGTTTATTTCTGTTGAATTTTTCGCTCCTTGTGGGATGGACTATGCACATCTTATGTTGACCTTGGAGGAACAATTCCTGATGTATTGGTTGGATGAGAATTTGGCTTATGATGAGGACTTGATCATTGATGATGTCATAAATGGAGGAGGGGAAGGACTGCAGCTCTCACCTTATCAGTTGCTTGAGGACAAGCAACATTTTGGAGGGGAGGACTGTAATATTCCTACTTAGCTTGAGCTAAGAGGAATATGCAATTTTGTTTTACTTTATGTTGCATAAATAAATGAATAAAGGAGGACATGTGAAACTCCTGAAAAGAATGAATAAATCAATGCCCATGCGAACAAGGATAAACAAGGGCCATGTAAATAAATCACTTGCAGGTGTGAAAGGGGTTTGAGTTGTGAGATTGGGTCAACCTTGACCAAATCTACAACGCTGTCTAGATTTAATGTACCTCATGAAGGGACAACACAGTTCTAGAAAGAGGCCCCTCATGTGAAAGGAGCTAACTCATCAAGGTGGTTTAGGGTTTGCAACAGCTTTCATCTTATAAAAGGAAGGGGAAGGCAGCAAGATAAGGTTGTTGATTGATTATATTTCTGAGTATCTTGTCTGTTTAGACAAATACTATTCTCTGTTGTTTAGTGGATAATTGTGCTGCTTAGCACTTGGAGTTCCTATGCAGGGATTTCACCTCTTCCATTGAGGATTCTTGGAGGTGTATTTGCTGATTTGATCCACTATCAGGCTTTGGGCCAAGCTCTACTTCTAACTGCAATTCAGATCCAGTGAGGGTTTGTCTGCTTTTGTAAGCTGCAGTAAGTGGGATTCTAGATCTGCAGAGATCTAGCTTGTATTGGAGCCTCTTCTCATGGGGTGTGTCTTTTAACCTCCTGGAAGAGTGCCTCTATTGTTTGAACTTCAGATTTGCATCTTGGCATCAGGCCACCATTGTTATTCAAGCTACAACGCAGTTTTCATTGAGGAACTGCGTTATTTTCATTAGAGGTTCTACAGGGTGTTTTGATCCCATTTTTTATGAGAGATCTCTGGTGCTGGGCTTTGCCTTTCACTTTGGTGATCCATGGATTAGCTTGCTGATCCATGTTATGTTTAGATCTGATCTATTATAATGTAAAGTCATCTTTATAAATTTCTGAAGCATTTTTCAGATTTGCAACTTAAAACTTAGATCTACTCTTTGTTATGCATGATTTGGTCAAAACCCCAAGGAGATCTTGTAAATAAGACTATATAGTTTCCAGATCTGAAATGGATCTAAATTTTTGTCCAAAGATCTATCCTAGATCTGAGTTGTAATATTTAGCTGCTGCAGCTCCTTAAAATAACGTCGTTGAGCCATTTTACACTTTATACATGTGTTGCATCCTTCTTTTCTGAAGATTTCTTACTCTCTAGTCTCCTGTAGTCTACTATATATTAAAAGAGCTTCATTATAATTTTGATTTGCTGCTATATACTTATAATTTAATCATATTTGTTGGCCTCCTGCTCATACTGTCCAAGACTGTGTTATTTCTGAAGTAGTTTGTTGTCCATAGCTGCAGCCCCTCTTGTAGGGTGTTTTTCAGCTAGACTAGGTGGTGGGAGATCTGTTTACCACATCTAGTTTGATTTGTTTTTGCTGCCCTTTTGGATGTAGACTCCATATCTGCTGATATAAGGGATCCAAGGGCTGTAAACTCATTTTTGTGCATCAATCTCCCAGGAGTGTGTTATTTCAGCAGGGTTGCTGTGCTGTTCCTATTTTGGAATATTACATTATATAGGAGGTGGAATACAAGTACAACAGTGCTCAAAATATGAGACACTCAAGCCAAACAAGTGGCCTAGAATGACCCTGAAGTCCTCCCACAAGAGGGATTGTGTAACTGTTGGATTGCTTGAAGGAATACTACATTTTCCCTGCTGCAAATGTCGGGACTGCAACTTTCAGCCAATTATAGAAGTGTAGATATGGAAGTTCCAGAGCTCGGATGATGTCAGGATTTCAGATCCGAGCTCTATTATGAATACCCAAGATAACCTAGAAATGATTTCCAGATCTAACAATCTTGGAAAATCACCCTCTTAGGCCCTGCAACTATAACATTGTTGGCTATGCAGATCTACTGCATGCGCTAAAGATATGATGGCTACAATAAGGCTAATCAGGTGATCATGTCCAAGTGCAAAGAAATGCTTGAAAATGGAATTGCTCATAATTGGTTGAAACTAAACACCAGAAAGGCCTCGTCGCCGCAATTCTGGCGCTGCAAATGGCACTCAAATCTGTCATCGTATGTGAAAGTTATTGCACTTTGAAATCACCCAATGTTCTTCAATATTGAGTATGGGTTCATAATTTTAATGTGGAGAAATATTTTTAATATATTAAAGTTTAATTAATGTTATATATATATAAATATTTAATATTTTATTTGATTTAAAAAATCATATATATATATATATATTAAATATTAATTAATATATATATTAATTTAATTCACACCTATTAAATTAAAACTCAAAACAAAATCTACTTTTAAAATCCTAACGTGGAGGCATAACCCATATCCTAAGTTCCTTACACCTTAATTTAATATGGTGGACATATTAAATAGTTATGGTATGGTGGAGTAGGTAACGTATGTTTAACCCTTCACGTGTTAATGATGGGGTGTGTTAACAGCTGGCGGATGGAACCACGGCTCTGGGTTCCAAGGAGTTGGCGGAGTTTACAATGGTGGTTAACAACCGTTAGGCCGACGGTTAAGGGCCATGTGCCCAGATCTCCAAATTTTATGTGCGGGGTTAATTAATGGTTAAGGCAACATTTAACTCTGACGGTTCCGGCGGTAAATCGTCATGTGACCACTTCATTGCGCTCTTACCCAACATTTAATGCAACTGTTTGTGGTTCCGCCTATTTGGGGCGTGTTCTATTAAATTCGGGGATTATGCGAAAGTTAGAGCTCCTAACTAGAGTTAGCTCACATTTAGTGGGGTTTTCAATTGACATTGGGCATAATTTTGTTTTCATCATAACTTTTTCAATATTGAACCAATTTGGATGACATTTTGGTCAATTTTGGGTATATTGAGCATTCTGGAGTGTTTGGGACAGGCCGCAGAGCTAAAAAAAGTGTTATTCAGCCATTTTTGCTTCAGGGAAGCTTGGAGAGCCATGAGGGCCATGAGGGAAATGGAGCTGCATTGGGCTATACTTCACTGTTTGAGGTGAAATAAAAGCCATTATTAGCTTATTTCTATCTTCTGAATTCAATTTCACAGTTTTTTTTCCTGTTTAGGCATTTTTCTCACTGTAATGCCAATTTGAGCAACTTAATAGAGCAAGGACATGCCCATTGGGAGCCTTGGACCCGACAGATGTAGGCCAGGAGGGGTGAACTGCCTCATCATGTTGCTGTGTTTTTATGGTGAAGTTTTTCTTCTGTGTATTTCTGATTTAGGAGGTTAAACAATAATTTTAATTAACATTCCCTCACACATAAACTCAGAAACAATTACCAAAAACACTTTGTTTAAATTGCAAGACATGATAAAAAATTTGCACACTTAATTAAATGAAATTGGATACTTTGAAAAACAGATACAAATATTTTCATTTCCAGATCAGAGGCACAACCAAACCAATGCATAGAAGGCTGATCCCTCCAGATTCTTAAGCTATAAGCTCAAGATCTGGTTCCTCCTTCCTTCTCCACTGAATGCAATTGTTGAATACACAACAACTGAGTATAATTGCGCTGTCAAGGATGGAGGCTCTATAGCCTAATGATAGATACTGCAATGAAGCTAAAAAATTATGGAAATAATGTGCCCAAAGTGAGGATATGGTCCCTCACAGTATTTCCAGCTGAAATACTGGAAACTTCCCTCCTCCAATAGATCTACAGGACTAGATTGCACAATCCCTTAGGGAATTGTTGTTGCATGGAGGTGTGTAACGTTAGTCTGAATTCCAAATATGAATATACAGCTCCCGAAAGACTGATCTTGAAGCACAAGGTGAAAGGATAGTTCCTCCACCGGTTTCCTAGTTGAAATGTTAGAAACAACCTCCTCCTCTCAAACCCTCAAGAAGGAATACTTAATTCCTAAGACTGAATGTGTTGTAGAGAGTGGTTGAATGTGGCACTAATGCCTGATGATGTATGGAAGCTCAAAGAAACCTTCCTAGAGTAGACACTCGAAGTCCCCCGTGGGTATGGGTGGGATTTCTGCTCGGAAACACCTGTGTGCTAAATAACACTACAGACTTAGCTAAACAACTGAAGCGTGCATAGAAATGTGAAATGAAAAATCCAGATCTAATAGATCAATAATAAAAATCTAAAATCCTGCCCTCTATTGCTGCCTTCATCTCCTTATATGGTTTGTGAGCCTTCCATAGCCTTGGCCCACCTCATAACTGTGCTGTACATGTGGCCATTAGCCTCCATGAAGACTGTGATGTCTCTCCATGTTCTCCACCATCTCTGCATTTAATTCCCACTCTCTCCATCATGTGTGCATTATATGCACAACTGCCTCCACTATTTCTTCATTAGTGCTCTATGATATTACTTCTAATGCACCATGATCTCATTTGACTTCCTCCATGATCTCCATGATCTTCTCATTAATGATCCATGATCTCCACTCTTCCTTCTTTAAGAAGCTGCTCCACTACTCAATAATGCAGATTTACTTCTAGATTATCCACATACACACATCAAAAGTATATTTTATTCATCTAGGGGGTTTATGGGTCCCTCCACCCTCTTATTTACTTAATTAATTAGAAAAATTAAGAACTCTAATATTCCAATTATCTGGTGGAAAATTGGGAACATTACAGGTTGTTTTTGGAATTTTGGTTGAAATTATTTATTATTCCTTATTAGGTTGTTTTCAGTTTATTTCTAACCTCTAGTGACTTGTAGGATCATTAATCATTGTATAGCTTCACTTAACAACCACCATTAGTAGTTGGATTTTGAAAATTTTCATTCTTCATAATCTTGACTACTTGCGCAACCATTTTTATTTGTTTTTCTTAATTCCATTGGCAAAGTCTTTAATTTTTTTGATACTTTTATGGTTGAACTTAGTGTTTCCATGTTAATCTCTTTCATTGTTACTGTAGCTATCACTGTGTGAAACAACGTGATTTTCCTTGTAACAATCCATACAAATATGCTTAAAATATACTTTTTAGGCATCGGGAAATTGTTCCTAGGAGTTTAAATATAAAGTTGTATTTTCTTAGAAATGATAAAAGGTTTTAGCTATTTAATCATAAATTTTCTGGAAAGTCATATGAATAATTGAGAACCGACGCGTTTCGAACTACTTAGTGTAGTTCATCATCAGGAAAATGGTTTCAACTATTGTTTTTCACAATAATTAAATCATTTAGTTGTTAGGAGGTGGAATAATAGTTCCTAAAATTTTCCATGTGGATAGCTTATTTACTTGTCATTGCACATGAATGCATAGCTTAGAAATTTTTTTATTTTGTTGTTATCACAATTCACAAAAACAATGAACCTAAAATCTCTCCCAACCTCTAGTGTGCTCTTTTCTTTAGACTCACAAGCAACCTTGGAAAATTAAAAAATATTAGAGAGTGGAATGGCTCCATTAACAAATTTTCATATGTGGTGTGATTTATTGTTTGTAGAAGTTCATAAAATTTAGAAATTAATTAGATAGAGTAACAACCTCAAAATTTCAAATATTTTATCTTCATCAAATTTCTTTAAAAGCTTGTTGCAATCTAGCTTAATGCATTCCATTTTCGAGCATTATTGTTTCACCATTTGAAGCACACAATTGAAGGACATAACGATCCCCTTTTATCTCAAGTATGCTCTGCATCATGTTCCCATAAAATATCTTGGTGAATAAAAAAGGTTAAAATTATAAAACAACCCCTTCATCAAACCATAAATAAATCCACTAATTCACGATCCCACTATAACTCCCTAAAATTAACTAACATAAGCACATAACAATCTTGATTCCTCCATTTGATGTTAAAAAAAAATGATAGTCTAACTTAGGATTATGGGGATAGACATCTAAATAACTCCCCATACTCATTTTTCATTGTAAATATATTGGTTTCCTTACGGATTTTAAGATCCTTTAGTTCAAATGTATAAAATTCAAGTCAAGGAAAGAACTTGTGGGATCATAAGTTGAGATTGGGATGCTTTTACCATTGAACCACCTAGCTCCCATTTGGTTATGACCCTTGACTGATGAAGGGTAAGATTCCTTTTTCCACACTTGAAAATGTAACTTAGTGGCCAAAATATAGGATCTATAATTAGGTGGAATTATGGTCTATATTTGTACTCGAGAGAGATAGTATTGACCTTCGGGAAATATAACTAGTTCCATTAAGACATGCCCCTAATACCTTTCACTATAACTAACCCTTTCATATCCTCACTTTTTTTCTTTGATGGGTTTACACCCCATCAATTGAGAGCTTTTGGAATGTCCAATTAAATTTGAGTGAAAGGTCATTAGAGTAATAGGACATATGCTTTTATTTTTCAAAACCATCATGTGAAAAATATCTACATCAAAAAACATGTTGTATAGTGAAATTTAATGAAATATTGTTGCACCATATGCACATGTGTTTCATTTTTACACATGTTTTCTTCAAATGGACCTTCATTTTTTTTATTAGCATTGTTTCATTGGCCCTTTAATTGTGTTGTAGTTGCAACAACCCTCCTCAATTCCTCTCAGTTCCTTGTGCTTAAAGGGAATTGAAGGGCCCACTAATTCAAATATGTAATATTCCAAAAATTTAGCCTCCAAGCTAAATGGAATATTATAGTTGTTTTATCATTAGGTCGGTAAATAAATTGGTGGGGAGGCCCATAATTCTCTTGAGTAGCAATAAAAACACTCCTACTATGAAAGGAGGAAGAATAAGCAGCTGGATTAGGCACCTTTTGGTGTGAACAGGGGCTGGATCATGTTGATTCAATCAACTTTGACCAAGTCAACATCGCTGTCTAGATACATTGAATCTCCTTGATGAACAACACAGTTTTAGTTGAGGAAAAATTGCATGAGCTTGGTGGAAAATATGGATGGGACCTAATGTGGAGAGGCTCTCATGCTATATATGGAGGGGATAACAACCATTGTTATTCATGTTTTTTGATTATCATTGCTATTGGTATTTTTAGACTTTTCTTCCTCTTGCTATTTAGCAGGGTTGTAGTGCTGTTTAGCACAAGGGTGTTCCTGGTTGGGAATCCCTACCTCATCCTCAGGGAAGGAGAGTTTCTTTGGACTAAATTTCCTCATTCTGACATTTTTGCCAAGCTACCTCCTTCAGCTACAGCGCAGTTTCTGTTTAGAGCTGGGTTGTGTTGCAGGGTGCAGCAAAAGAGGATCTCTTAGAGTCATTTATGGTCTTGTTTTTCAGTGGAGAGGTTGTCTATTCATTGAAGGATTAGCAATGAGGAATCCCTGGCATATTTTGACATCTTTTGCATCAGGCAAAACATCTGCTATGCTTCACAGCGTAGTTTCCATCATGAACTGCGTTATTTTTGGAGGCATTTGCTGGGAGGGTTCATTGAGCTCATAAGGAGGGTCTATTTCTGAGTAGAGGGATCAGCCTTCTAGTTAGAAATACCATTGGAGGAGGACATCATTATTTTCAGATCTGTCATAGCCTCATCTCATATCAGATCCAGTTTGCAGTGGCATATTAACCCTAGGGTTATTTGTCACATTGTGTGTTTCTTGTTATTTCTAGCAATCCTTTCCGGGTTGGCTAGAAATATTGTATTAGAGCCCACATATTGATTGTTGGGAATTTATTTTGTTTCTATCAGCCACATTCCATTTTTATATGTATTCAGCAGTATCTACACTGTTATAGACAACACTGTCACTACTCTCCGACATTCTATACAGTTGCAGCAACTCATGTGCTGATTGTTTTATTCATTAGAGACTTGTTCCCATTGCTTGAGTGGCTTGTCCCTCATGATATTGTTGTATATTTCTGCTGATATATTAATAAAATTATGGTTGTACATTTTTCCCTCTTATGTAATGTTCATATTTGCAGAGTTTTACATTTTATGTTCATGTATTGCAACAATCCCAATTTGGGAATATTACAGTGGTATCAAAGCATAATCTTGGCTCAGCCTGTGCATCCAAGACATTATGTCATTTGAAGGAGAAGCTTCTTCTCACATAAAAGAGAAGATTCACAGAAGAAACAAAGGCATGGCTCCATTATTTGGAGAAATGAAGGAAGAGAGGGTCTCTCTGCTTCTTTTCCAAGCTATGAAAAATATCAAAGAAGATCTCAAAAAGATGAAAGGGGAGAAGTGTAAGAAATTCCTAAAAGGGTTTGAAAGAGAAGCAAGCCCTAGCTATTTACATGATGGGTGTGAGCATTCAGCCACACATGCATATCCTCAGCATATTCTATTGCCCACATTCACTGCAAGAAGGATGGAGGAAGGAGATGCACCAAGGGAGGAGACCTTGAGTGTCTATATTCAGGAGTATGAGTCTCAATCATGGAGATTCAAAGAGCACTTGGACTTCCAAGGTTTTTGAAAAATCAAGGAAGCTAGAAGATCCAAAAACCATCATAAATGCAAGAAAGGTAGAATTTTTCTATCTAACTTTGATGGATCAGCAAAGTGCACAGCCAAAGCTTGGGTGGAGGAGCTAGATTCCTATTTCCAGCTACACCAAGTTTTAGAAGGGGAGGCCATTAGAGTAGTAGCATTGCACCTCAAAGGTATGGCCCATAATTGGTGGTTTAATAGTTCTTCTTCATTTTATCATGCAAATGTAAACACTTATGCTGGGTTCACTAAGGAATTGGTGAGAAGATTTGACATTAAACATTGTAAAACATCTCTTGTGGAACCTAAAAACTTAAAACCTTTGCATGAGTTGGAGAGATCTATCTTTCCAACTCCACTCCATATTTTAGATGAAGGGGATTAAAACATGCATGGTACCTTGCCAAGGGCAAGATCCCCACCTTTTGAAGAACCCTCTTCTATTGGTGAAGATATGGAGAAATCTCCTTCAAGGGAAGACCAAGATAAAGGGTCTCTCATTGATGATGAGGATGAGCAGAGGAGAGCTTACAGCGCTGTACCATTGGGATAAGATCCATCACCACATGGAGATGGGAAGGGAGCCATTACTTCCATTGGAGGAGCCCTTGTGTTTTTGCAAATATTTCCAAATTATCCAACATGTGGGAACCAAATCACAATTCCAGAGCAGCATGCATCAGTTATTTTGGGTTGTGAATCTTGGCAGATGGAAGGAGAAGAAAAGAAGGATCAACATCAAGGGATGATGAGCATTCACCCTCATCTATTCTGGGAGATTTCTGCACAAAAGAAGGTGACTGTATTGTACAATGAAGAGAGGGACAAATGAGTCCACACATATATATAGTCCACTTCAGATTTTGATGTCTCACTACATGGGGGAATTCCACCTGGGAGAACACCAGATCTAGAGTTGGTGGGAGACATGGTATCATTTAGTTCACCACTCTTAGATTCCGGAGAGGTGAATATTTTGGAGGAATCTAGTATAGCGCAAAGAGTTTGGGATAGACTCAAGGAGGAGAGAGGTACTCTTTCATTTTCTGCATTACCCACTCTCACTACATATATTGCGCTGACAAAAGTTGCTGCGGTGATGGAGGATGGCACCTCCATGGTGCAAGGGAGCTACTCCATGAAATTGGAGAAGCAGAGGGTACTTCCTTTGAGGAAGGAATCCTCCATACATTGGAGTAGATGGAGGCCACTCATGCTTGCATTGGCCAAGATTGGGAGATTATTCTTAGATGGGAGCTTCTCATGGGAGGCCAACTTCCAAATATCCCTGCTCCTTTTTTAGCATGAGTAGCTGCATGATGGGAATGACAGCAATTTGGAGGATGAATTTGGCATGAGGGATGTCAAAGGAGTAGACAACATCATGTGGGGAGCTTCACATTTCAGATCTTTAGTGCTATCTCTTAGGAGGGTTGATCCATATTGGAGGTCTCAACTTTTGGTAGAGTACTCCAAGGATCTTGGTGGATGCATGATACTTTATGACCCGGATGGAGATGATAGATACATGGTGGTTGGTGAGGTCATCTATTCTTATGGGAGAGTCTTCTTGACAAGAGTTTCTGAGCTCAAGAGGAAGCTCCTGCATGCAGCACATATGGACTTTCTTTCTGTAGAAATTATATAACTAATGCGTTATATATCCAAGATTCTCCTGATCGCACACTATTTTAACTTCATGCACAATACATAATCTATTCCACTATTGATCATCACATGCGGAAATTAAATCAATTGCAAAGCACACATGAAACCATAAAAATTCACACATATGAACACAGTGTTTTAACGGGAAAGCCTTAAGCTAAAAACCCCAACTATCTCAGATATAGCACATAAGGCCAGAGATCATAAAATCTTTCATGCGCTTCGATCATACTGTTCTTAGTACAATACAACGTTACACACTAATCGCCCTAATTCCAGCAAATCCATGCACCGATCTCGCCCTCCCGCTAACCCGCCTCTACCGTGACAATCCCCAAAGAATGGCTCTCAATGAACTTGATCCATTCAAGGAAATTTAACTTAATGGTTTCCTCTACTTAAAAGGATGCCAAGAATTGCATCACTATAGTCACACCGATGGTCACCATGCAGGAGACCAAGAGCGTTTATTTTTGTAAATATGTTAAAAAGGGGTGTGATAATTTTGTAATATTTTATTAATTAATTTTAATAAAATAGGAGAAGGTGAGGATTTTTGTAAATATCTTTTTATTAATAAAAGGATATGAGATAATTTAATTAGTTGAAGGATTTTAGGGATAAAGACCTATCTTTTAGGGATGTTGAGAGATTTAGGGGTTTGTTGAGGAATTGAAGGGATTGAGCATTTAATTAAATGATTTTTAAAATTGTATAAATAGGAGGGGTTTTTGAGAGAAAAAAGACATTGAGATTGTGAGTGAGTGTGAGTAGAGAGTGAGAGGTTTTGAACAGCCAAGGATGTAAGCCTCTGGCAGTTTGTAAGGGCCAAAGATTACGAACATCAGGCCAAATAAGAATTGTAAGTATTTTTTTTTTTTATGATAAGTGTGTTTAGAGCTTTATTGGTGGATTTGTGTTTATTTTCAGTGATTGGAATGAAACCGAAGTTCGGTGTAGGTTAAGATTTTAATGCCAGTTTGGAAAGGTCGATTTCACTGTTTGTACAGCACATTGGCAGATTATATATATATGAATATCTGCAGTATTGAACATATGTATATTGAAGTCGTGAAAGTGTAGGATATGATGAACGCTGTTCTCATTTAATTTTAATGGCTTGACAATGTGTATGAAAATCGATTCAGGAGTTTTAATCGATTAATTGTGATGCTAACTTGTGAGGAGGTTTTAATTATTGGAAAGCGCTTCAGAATTTAAGAGTTGTTTGCGTTAAAAGAACCAATGAATAGCATCATTTGTTGGAACGGTGTCAGCTGGAACAAATGGCACTGTTGTGAAATCGATTAAAAGGTAAATGCAGAGGGTAACCTATTCGCTGTAATGATTATTCCAAATTGAAATTGAATCCATAAGTTTGTATTGTCATCCTGAATGCTGTCATTAGAAGATACAATATTCACAATTCCGGAATGAATGCATTGGTTGAATTGTTAAACTGAACGTTGTTTAGATGGTGGCTTGACTGCAATTGAAAGAAGGATTGCACGTTGTATAAAAATTCAGAGGTAAAAGGTATGCGGAGCGTGTTAACACAATAACCAATTGCGTAAATCATAGCACTATCGATTTGTTGAAGTGTGGAACCAGAATTGAATCTGGTAATTGGAAACTGAATTTAATAAAAACGCAGAGTTCTGGTATTAGAAGCAGAGTTCTATCAAATGACCGGACAATCCGTCCATTGGCAACGAAACAATGATGTATTGAAATGCGAAATGAAGAAATTATGATGGAAATTAACTTGCAGTAAATTTTGAAATTGATCTGTGGATGGAGCAGGTGAGGCACATTCTGAATAAGAGGTAAGCGCATTTACAAACATGTGTTAACATTATGGTTGGGCATCATTGTGTTTTGCAGATATGTGAATGAGTTGCCGAATGAAACACAGTACTGTATATTTGAAGTTGTTTTGACAATGAATTGAAGATTCATTTGCAAAGATGTGGAAGGCGTAGTAAGGGCGCTGGAAATTTGATACAGAAACGCAGAACAGTATGGTAGTAAGGGCATATCAAGGTGAAAGGCATCCAAGTAATCAGAAAAGCAATTGATGAATTCGACTACAGCTTGGCAAGTGGTAAGAATGTCTTCTGTTGTATTAAATAGAGATTGAAGACAGATTTTCAAAATCTGAATGACTGAATGTTTGAAAAGGGCGCATTTGAGCAAGGATTAGTCTAAGCATTTCATTGCTTAAAATAATGTCAAATTAATAATTGCGCATTTGGTCATGTTTATTGGATGGATGAGCATGTACAAGATTTGACATTGAGATTGAAATGAAGTCTCTAAATTGGATTGAGAATGTAGACTGTAGTTGGATGATGTGTATAAACACATGAGCATGTTGATAATTATGGTTGAAGTTAAATGTGAAGAAAATATTCCGCATAAATGGCATAGATGTGAATTTGCCAGGAATGTGAAATTACAAGCTTCTAAAATCTGAATGGGAGAAAATTGCCGCGTGTACAAGTGAATTGGGCAATTATTTGAGGTGCATGCTTTATATGTTAAAGGAATTAAGTTCCTGGGTATTGCAAGCTCTAGGCTTGCATCAATTTTGGTATCAGAGCTTGGCTCTGTGGAATTGAAAAATGTTTATTTTATGAATAATGGCAAGAAGGTTTGTTGAACTGAAATGTATCTTTGAATGTGTGATGAATGATAAAGATCAGATTTTAACTCTGATATGCAGCATATACAATTGCAAGTGAACATAATGCAGGTAAAGGAGATCAGATTCTAATCTGAAAGTCAAGCAACCAGAGTACAGCTGGGAGAATGGAGAAGAAAAATTAAGTTCTTGGAGGCAGGTAAAGCAGAATTAAGCATAGATTGCAGAGACAGAAAGAATCCACAGCGATGTTGGGGAATGGAAATTCACTTGGATCGTGCAGGTATTGTGTTTGGTTAATTTTGATTTGAGTTTTACTGACAAAGAAATGGAATGAGAATTGATGGTTGCAGCAATGAAGAAACTCAGCAAAGAAGGAATTATTGCTGACCGCTGAAGTTTGCAAGATAAAGTCAGAAGATTGGAAGAGAGGATCAGATTCTAAAATCTGATTGGCAGTGGTTGAATATCGAGAAGTTGACAGAGGAAGCATAAAGATTTGCTGAAACAAATTTGCAGGAATGATGAGATTCTGAAGATAATTGAAGTGCAGGTGAATGGAAGGACAAGATCAGACGAGATCTTGGAGGTAAGATGATATGGTTTTATTTGGATTTGAAGAATAGAATATTGTAGTCTTTGCATTGAAGTATTATTGCAACTCCCAAAAGGCAATGTGATTAGAATTGCTAACAGATAAAGGAAGCTGGTGAAAGTTTCTAAGTGAAAACATAGATGTGGCAGAACCTTGAGGAATTCCAATAGAGATTGGAAAAGGAGGACAGTTGTGTTCTTAGAACATGCAGATGAGTTGAAGCCCAGGAAGAGCAAAGAGAAGTGCTCAAAGAAGGTTCCGTAGATAGAGAACCAATTGCTTGCCAAAAGACTGAGTGAGGAGAGCTTGGTGAGGTAAGTGGCGGCAGGACAGGACTTGCTGCTGAAGAGGCTTTAGTGCAACTCATAGTAAAGTGAGTGAGGGACTCATAGAGATGGAAAGGATGATGACTAGTGATAGTCGTAACAGAGGTTCTGAAATAAACCACAGCAGAGGACAAAAGAAGAAGGATGCCAAGGCAATTGGCATACAGAGACAGTTAAGCAAAGAGGAATATGAGAGGGAGAAGGCTGAGATAGTAGTTCAGCTTGAGGTGTTAATGGAGATGTTGCAAAGAAATGAGGAAGACCGGAAGCATGGTTATGTCATGAGAAAGAAGCTGAAGTGGCAGAGGCTACAAGAGAAGTGGAATCATCAGGTGAATATGCAGTTGATAAAGGAACTAAGGGAACTTGAATAGGTTATTGATGCCAGACAGAGGATAGAGAAGCTCGAAATAGTTGAGCTACAGCAAAAGGAAGATGCTGAAGAAGATGTTGAAGTTTCGATATGTTACCCAGAGAGTGGACCATTACTTTTTGAAAGTGATGAAGAGCTAGAGGAGTTGAATCATATGAATGATTCGAGGCAGCCCGAAGACTTGATGACTGAAGCATCAAATAAGACCGTAAGGTCTTGTGATTTTAAAACTAATGATTTGTGTGTGATTGCAGGTTTGGAAGAAGATAGGCAGTCTTTTGAAGTTGTCAAAGATGTGAAAGAGTACCTTCCAGAAGATGAAAGTTTTGAAGCAGAGGCTGGGAAAGAATCGGTTCACTACAGTGGACAAATGCTGGAAGACATCCTTGAAATAGTTGATGAGAAGGGGAGACTAGCTGACAGTCTCAAGAGTTCTTTGAGTTTGGATCAGCATACTGATATGCTGACAGAAGAAGAGAAATCAACGCAACATACTGAAGTGTTGCTAAAGGGAAAAGAGGTACAGAGGCCTTATTTTTATTATTATAATGATTTTCTTATGATTGAAGATGTTGTTGTAGACGCTGGAACATATTTGGCACAGGTGGATAGCCAAATGGAAGAAGGAGAGGAAGAACATCTACTGAAGGATGTTAAGGATAGATTGCTGAAGAAGGATGACAAAGCAGTTGTCATAAATAATAATCAAAAAGAAATTGCAGATGATGAGCAAAGGAATGTTGCAGAGGGACAGGAAGTTTGGGAGGCCGCAACATTTATAGTAGCAGCAGCAGAAAAGGTGCAAAACAGCAGTAAGGGTGAAAAGGAAGCAATCAAAACAAGTGAAGAACAAGCAAGAATGAGAGTTCAGCAATCAAGAGATGGAAACAATCAGCAGACAGAGGACATACTGGACAGAGAAATTGAGTTGATAAGGAGGTTAATGATAAAAACATCCCAGAGAAAGACAGCCGAAAGAAAGAAAAGGAGAGACAACAAGAGGAAGACAGTAGCAGACTTGGAAGGCAGAGCAAGTGGAGCACTACAACACAAAATATGGAAACCTGGAGGACAACAGCAGATAACAACAGTAGTAAAGCAATCGACAAGCACGGAAAGATTACAAAATAAAATTTGGGATCCAGGAGGAAATATCCAGACTTATGACCAGGTGGTCATGAATTTTTTTACATGGGGAGTCTGATGCAGGAGCATCAAGGGTTTTTTTTTATTTTGTAAATATGTTAAAAGGGGGTGTGATGATTTTTAATATTTTATTAATTAATTTGAATAAAATAGGAGAAGGTGAGGATTTTTGTAAATATCTTTTATTAATAAAAGGATATGAGGGAATTTAATTAGTTGAAGGATTTTAGGGATAAAGATCTATCCTTTAGGGATGTTGAGAGATTTAGGGGTTTGTTGAGGAATTGAAGGGATTGAGCATTTAATTAAATGATTTTTAAAAATTGTATAAATAGGAGGGGGTTTTGAGAGGAAAATACATTGAGATTTGTGAGAGAGTGTGAGTACAGTAAGGTTTTCTACTTGGAAGCCTTAGGGCTTATGTAAAAAGGGCCATCGATTTACATATCTGGCCAGGAAGAACAAGAATTGTAAGTATTTTTTTATGATAAATGTGTTTAGAGCTTGATTGGTGGAATTGTGTTTATTTTCAGTAATTGGAATGAAACCGAAGTTCGGTGTAGGTTAAGATTTTATTGCCAGTTTGGAAAGGTCGATTTCATTGTTTGTACAGCACATTGGCAGATTTTATATATATGAATATCTGCAGCATTGAACAGATGTATATTGAAGTCGTGAAAGTGTAGGATATGATGAACGCTGTTCTCATTTAATTTTAATGGCTTGACAATGTGTATGAAAATCGATTCAGGAGTTTTAATCGATTAATTGTGATGCTAACTTGTGAGGAGGTTTTAATTATTGGAAAGCGCTTCAGAATTTAAGAGTTGTTTGCGTTAAAAGAACCAATGAA
Source organism: Pinus albicaulis (assembly GCA_034641835.2). Lineage (NCBI taxonomy): Eukaryota > Viridiplantae > Streptophyta > Pinopsida > Pinales > Pinaceae > Pinus > Pinus albicaulis. The sequence continues at coordinate 1,456,525,887 of CM076579.1, forward strand.
TAGCATCATTTGTTGGAACGGTGTCAGCTGGAACAAATGGCACTGTTGTGAAATCGATTAAAAGGTAAATGCAGAGGGTAACCTATTCGCTGTAATGATTATTCCAAATTGAAATTGAATCCATAAGTTTGTATTGTCATCCTGAATGCTGTCATTAGAAGATACAATATTCACAATTCCGGAATGAATGTGTTGGTTGATTTATTAACTAAACGTATCATTACTTCGGGAATGATCGTAGTTTGAATTATTTAACTTAGTATTTATTTTGATGGTGGCTCGGAATACAATTGGAAGAAGGGTGCACGTTGTATAATTGGAACCAAATTGTATACGGAGCATGTTAACTAAGTAACCAATTCTTTGTAAATCATATGATCGATTTGTTGAAGTGTGGAACCGGAATGAATCTGGTAATTGGGAATCAAAGTTAATAAAAACGCGAGTTACGGCATTAAACGCATAGTTCTGTCAAATGACCAGACAATCCGTCCATTGGCAACGAAACAATGATCGATTGAAATGTGATGTTGAAGAAATTATGGTGGGAATTAATTTGTAGTGAATTTTGAAGTCGATTTGTGGTATTGCAGCATAAATTGCTGTGTTCAAAATTTTCTGATGGATGGAGCAGGTGAGGCACATTCTGAATGGGAGGTAAGCGCATTTACAAGCATGTGTTAAAATTATGGTAGGCCATCATTGCGTTTTGCGGATATATAAATGAGTTGCTGAATGAAACGCAGTACTGTATATTTGAAGCTGTTTTGACAATGAGTTGAAGATTCAGTTGCAAAGATGTGAAGGGCGCAGTAAAGGTTGAATTTAATGAAAGCGCTGACAATTTGATACAGAAACGTAGAGCAGTATGGTAGTGAGGGCATATCAAGGTGAAAGGCATCCAAGTAATCAGAAAAGCAACTGATGAATTCGACTACAGATTGGCAAGTGGTAAGAATGTCTTCTGTTGTATTAAATAGAGATTGAAGACAGATTTTCAAAATCTGAATGACTGAATGTTTGAAAAGGGTGCATTTGAGTAAGGATTAGTCTAAGCATTTCATTGCTTAAAATAATGTCAAATTAATAATTGCGCATTTGGTCATGTTTATTGGATTGATGAGCATGTACAATACTTGACATTGGGATTGAAATGAAGTCTCTAAATTGGATTGAGAATGTAGACTGTAGTTGGATGATGTGTATAAACACATGAGCATGTTGATAATTATGGTTGAAGTTAAATGTGAAGAAAAGATTCCGCATAAATGGCATAGATGTGAATTTTCCAGGAATGTGAAATTACAAGCTTCTGCAAACCTGAATGGGAGAAAATTTCCGCGTGTACAAGTGAATTGGGCAATTATTTGAGGTGCATGCTTTATATGTTAACGAAGAAAGTTCTGGGGAAGAAAGTTAACAGGAAAGCCCGAAGCTGAAAACCCCAACTATCTGTATATAATATATGTCATAGAGATCATGTAACAATCCTCATACAAAACTGATCATATCAAGCTCTCAATACAATCCAATCGCTACACACTAATCAGGCCCGATCTTACAAATCCATGCACCGATCTTTGCCACCTGCTAGCCTGCCTCTACTGCACAATCCCTGCTAAATAATGGCTCTAAATGAACTTGAATTCAGCCACTCTTGCTCACGCAATCCTCATTGGCATCTGCACTGAGTGTTGGATGCAATCAATGCATCACTAGAGTCACAACTCATAGTCACACTTGCTCTTTCACCTATCTCTCCACTGGTCTCCACTAAAATTGCCATGCACTGTAGTTAACTGATGTATTATTCAGTTGATTAATGAGTTATTATTTAGTGAATTAATTAACTAATTAATTCACACCACTCTCACTAGTGTATCAATCAGTTAGACTAGATACAACTGGCTCAACTGTGTCTAACTGAGTTAAACTGAACACAACTCCACCAACTACTTCTACAACTCCACCAAACTCTGTCACATGAGTTCTAACTAAAGTCCTCCATGCAATAGCTCCACTAAACCCTTAGGAATAGCGTAATTCCTTCTGTCATCTCCTATGCCACATCTGTGCACTTAACTGAAGTGCTCCAAGAGAATAAGATAATGTTTAGAGTCCAAATATTATTAAGAGCTAATAATATTCGACATATCTATTTTTAGGCTGGCAATCTAAAGAAAGATTTCGCCCAATATGTCTAAAAATGGAAGTCCATCTATTTTTACAACTTGAACAACCATCCACAAATAGCATCCTGCAACTCATAGAATATGATCGACATGTCTAAAAATAGACTTTGCGCCAAAATTAGCCTGCGGGCCCACTTAGTGAAGGCGACTCTTTTCACTAAGCTCATCATCTTGTTGAATCTCAACACTTTCCATGCACCTTGATGCATTTCATTCATTGATGGAGGAGTTCACTTGGGAGGGAATCCAACAGGATATTCATCAGCATATGGAGAGATGCATAGCCCAGATGGTGATGGAGAGGTTGGCACAACCACTTCCCTACTCATTGAGAGTGAGAGAGAATTTCCAATTGAGCCATTTCAGCTCAAGGACCAAAGTACATAGTAGAGGATGTACACTTATGCACCCTGATTTTCATTCCTTTACCTTTTGTGAGAAACATATTGTACCAAGGAGTATATTTCATTCTTATATATTGTATTGTCATGTACTTGAGGCCATTTGCAGCATTGACGTTGGCCATTCTATCGGTGGTTTGTGGGGGAGGCCACATGATTCTTGGTGTGCACCATTGACACCACATTTTACTTTCATGCTTCTATCCTATAGAATGATTGTGGCAGCAAACAAGTGGCTGGGAGAGCACTTGTTCTTACTTGTTTTGATGTAGGCAAGGGATGAAATGTGTCGGTTCCATGTGAGGAACTATGTTCCATTCTCTGGTTTTCATATGGTAGCTTGTTTTCACTAGTTTTTGCTTCCATATTTTTCTGATACTCTTATGTTCATGGGTAGCTTTGTTTGGAGAGTGCTAGATGAGTTTGAGATGCCCATTGGGAGTATAATCTCCCCTACTTTACATGTTGTATGTTTTAGGAGAAACAATGGGCAAACCATGATTGCCACACCACACTTCTTGTCTTCACATGGGAGGAGCCCTTTGAAGAATTTGTGTTCTTGGAGGAGGAATTTCATGGCTGATTTGCTTTGTGGGGTAACTTGGGTCGATCTTGGAGGCCATGAAATTTCAGCCAAGATCAGAAAAAACCCCATACTTACCATAAGTGGAGAGAGAAACCACTTTAATGGGAAAATCTAATCTCTCCATGCAGCCCCAATGCATTGCATACACCGGGGGTTGAGGATACTTTTGATGAGCTACCTAGGATGGCTAATTTAATTTGGATGATAGCATGGGTTTGGGAGTCTCTCATTGGTCATGATATCCCCTATGCTTTTCATAAATCCTATCTTGAGAAGGGCATTGGATAGCAAGAAGGTTTCCACTTACACCTTCCACCTTTTCACGATGTGAGCCATTTGGTTTTGCATGCTTGGGAGGGATCATTGGAGGACAAATTAATTGGAGATTGTTTTGAGCAGTGTTGGGAACTATTGATGAGGAGGCCACAAGAGGAGGAGGGGAGGAATTTTTCTCTCCTTATACAGTTTCTTGAGGACAAGCAACATTTTGGAGGGGAGGACTGTAATATTCCAAAAATTTAGCCTCCAAGCTAAATGGAATATAATAGTTGTTTTATCATTAGGTCGGTAAATAAATGGGTGGGGAGGCCCATAAGTCTCTTGAGTAGCAATAAAAAAACTCCTACTGTGAAAGGAGGAAGAATAAGCAGCTGGATTAAGCACCTTTTGGTGTGAACAGGGGCTAGATCATGTTGATTTAGTCAACTTTGACCAAGTCAATAGTGTTGTCTAGATACATTGAATCTCCTTGATGAACATCGCAATTTTAGTTGGGGACAACTTGCATGAGCTTGGTGGAAAATAGGGATGAGACCCAATGTGGAGAGGCTCTCATGCTATATATGGAGGGGATAGCAACCATTATTATTCGTGTTTTTTTATTATCATTACTATTGGTCTTTTTAGACTTTGCTTCCTCTTGCTGTTTAACAGGGTTGCAGTGCTGTTTAGCACAAGGGTGTTCCCGTTTGGGAATCCATACCTCATCCTCAGGCAAGGAGAGGTTCTTTGGACTAAATTTCCTCATTCTGGAATTTTGGAAAATCTACCTCCTTCAGCTACAATGCAGTTTCTGTTTAGAGCTGGGTTGTGTTGCAGGGTGCAGCAAAAGATGTTCTCTTAGAGTCATTTATGGGCTTGTTTTTCAGTGGAGAGGTTGTCTATTCATTGGAGGATTAGCAAGGAGGACTCCCAGGCATATTTTGACATATTTGGCATCACGCCAACCATATTCTATCCCTCACAGCGCAGTTTCCATCCTGAGCTGTGTTATTTTTGGAGGCATTTGCTGGGAGGGTTCATTGAGCTCATCAAGAGGGTCTATTTCTGAGTAGAGGGAACAAACTTCTAGTTAGAAATACCATTGGAGGAGGACATAATTATTTTAGATCTATCATAGCCTCATCTCATATTAGATCCAGTTTGCAGTGGCATATTAACCCCAGGGTTATTTGTCACATTGTATGTTTCTTGGTATTTCTAGGAATCCTTTCCAGGTTGGCTAGAAATCTTGTATTAGAGACCATGTTAGTATGATTCTTTCATCGTAAAAGATCACTTTAGCTACGCATAAAAAATAGCCCTAACATCGATTATGGCTGCCAAACATCTTTAAATCTGCAATTAGATGATCCAAATAATACTGCACAGATCCAAATCTAAGCATAAAAGACATTAAGCAGATAAAATATAATATGGCTCCATGCATCCAATAGACAAGACAAGAATAATGTGTTTAAAAGAATTTTTATATTATATTGAAAAGGGGCACCTGAGAGGAAAACAAGAAAGGTGTTTTCCGGTTCTCCTCAATGGGATGGGTTCTTGAAAGTCCTCAGTGTTTCAGATCTAAAATTCCTCTCTCTTATTGTGGTAGAAAACCCAGACAAACATAGAACTCAATGGGAGCTCACAAGGCAAAAATGGAAAATGGTGACCAAGAGTAGATCCAGTGTGATCTAATGCAATGAAGGTGACTAATGAATGGGGAAAACCCTCCTATTTATAACAAAATATTAGGGTTATCTAGAACTTGTTGCATGAATAAAATATTATTAATCACATTCTAGAACCACCCTTTAGGAATATTTTATTATATTTGTTGGAGGGAAAAGGTCTTTTGACTTGGGTCAAATGATTTATTTATTATTTTAGGGATATGGTGGGAATATAATTAAATAAATAATGATTTATTTAATTATTTAAAATGATTTAGTCAAATTTAACTAGGAATAGTATTACATAATGATTTAAATAACTTATTCCTAGGAACTAATTAAATAAATAATGATTTATTTAATTAATTTCCTTGTTTTGGGTTAAATATGACCAGGAAATATAGACAAATGTTATTTTACATGGTGAAAGCAATTTTACTTAGGGTAAAATTGGTCTTACATGGTGTACTTGGGTTCATCTAATGATAATGGGTTAGATGACCAAAAAAATGGTGTAACAGATTCCCCCCCAACGTACGAGTGTTAGGAGAAAATCGTATGACCGAAGTACGTTGTAAGAACTCAATCACTAGGCGTCCAGAGGGAAGTGAGAGAGAGGAATGTAAGGTAGTCTAATGTGCTAAAGGACTAGACTCGGAGGAGACAAGACTTACAGGTGTAACAAGTCTCTAGGTGATGAAGTGGTACCAGTGTTATAGGCGGCAGGGGAGGCATACCTATGCCAGCTGAGACAATAGTACAAAGAATAAGGCGCCCGGAAAACCACGGAACGCAATAAAAAAGCATGTGTTGGCCTAAACATGAGCTAGATGAAGAAAATGATGAATCCCACATACATGCGATGCCTGGAATAAGCTTCAGGACTTATACAAGAATATTTTATTAAATGAGATACAAATACACCCAAATGCCCCCTACACACGGGGAAGGGCTCACAAAATCTGACTGATACATGCAAATCGAAGAGGCGCTACAAGCGGTTGAGGCCGATTTCATCAAATGAGAGGAGCTGCATCAAGGGCGGAAATGAAGAAGTCATCTGGGCATGTGGGGGGCTACCTGCAAGGCCACCCCCTCATGAGGGTTGAGACATATCACACACGCCCAGGAATTACCAATAGCTGTTGCTGCATCACTGAACCATCAAGTGTATAGATCATGATCATGTTGAGAAGAGCTCGAACCAAGGTACACTGCCCCCTAGACCTGGCTTCTGGAATAAATGAGCTGATGTCGATAGAAGTAGGTCCGCCATAGGTGAGGCAAAAGGGAACCCCAAATAAGGCACGAGGGAAAATAGTAGAGTGACGAACAGATAGACATAAATGATGATAATAAAATGGGGGATGATCCAAGGGGGACCATAAAAAATATGAGTACAAAATGGTATTTCATGATGGAAATTGACACCAACAGGAATGTGTATAGAGGAAAAGTGGTGCCCCCAATGAAATGTGTTGTAAGTGAGAAAATCCGATTTTGAGGAGAGGTGAAGTAAGGCTTCATGGACAACATGTATCCTGGTGAAGTAGCGAAATGCGAAAACAGACAGATGCTGGCTATCTAAAAGAAAATAAAACCCGCATTTCGAATGGGAAATGCTAAGGTTAATATCTCTTAAGATAGAGTGCATTGCGAGGATTAGGAAGGATGTGGCCTTCAAAGTCCTCTAAAAGATATGCCCCCTTACCCAGGTCTTTACTGATAATGTAAGGACCTAGCCATAATGAGTCGAACTTCCCATGACCGAGGGTATCGTGAGCCTGGTCATATACTAGAACAAGATCACCTTCATGAAAGGTACGAGGGTGGAATTTTCGGTCATACTGAGCTTTGGTGCGCTTTTTGGTCGCTTCAAGAGTTTGCAATGCAACACGATGGTCTTCAGAGGCGCGCTCGAGCATGATAAGTCGTTGTTCTAGAGGTTGGGTATCAGGGAGAAGTTCGACGACCAAGTGAAGGGAAGGGATTTCACACTCGATTGGTAAGACTTCTTCCTCGCCAAAGACAAGGTGGAAAGGGGTGAAACTAGTGATGGTTTTAATAGAAGTACGATAAGCCCACAAAGTGGGGAAGAGCATCAGATGCCAGTTGGTTTTGTGCTTATTCACTGTGCGTTGAAGCATGGTCTTAAGGATTTTGTTGACCGCTTCAACTTGGCCATTACCTTGTGGGTAATAGGAAGATGAATATTGGTGCTCAAAACCCAATAGGGAGGATAGCTCATGCCAAATCTCATCTTCAAAATGTCGGCCATGGTCAGAGACTAATTGTTTTGGAACTCCGAATCGGGCAATGACGTGGTTAAAGAAAAAGAGGGCTGCGGTGGTTGCCGTATTGTTGAATGTTGGCATAGCTTCGGCCCATTTAGTGAAATAGTCAACCGCCACGATGATATATTTGTGGTTACCAGCATATGGAGGTCGAAATTCCATAAAGTCAATCGCCCATTTACAAAAAGGACCAGCTGTGACAACAGGATGGAGGGGAGCGGGAGGAGCTCGTGCCTTGGGGGTGAAATGTTGGCAATTGGAACAATGTTTGACTGCTTCAATGCAATCGCTGAAGAGAGAAGGCCAAAAATACCTAGCGCGCATGATTTTTTGGGCGGTGGCAAGGCCGGAGAGGTGGCCACCGCAAGTGCCGCTATGACAGGCATTGAGGACTTGTTCGGCTTCAGCGTGTGTGAGGCAACGACGAAGGACAGTATCTACTCCACGACGATAAAGGTCGTCGCTGATTAGAAGGTAGCGAGAGGCTTGGTTTCAGATACATCGTCGAGCATCACGATTAAGATGAAGGGCGAATTTTTGGGTTCGCAAGTAGGTAAGGATGTCACCGTACCAAGGATCGTCGGTGGTGATGGCAAATAAATGTTCATCGGGAAGAGCATCATTAATTGGAGTATCTTGCGTCCTGGTTGGAAAATTAGAAATGAGTTCAGCGAGGACTAAAACTTTCTTGAAAAATTCAAGGTCGAATTCTTGGAGGATAATGACCCAACGAGCGTACTTCCCATTAAGGATGCGTCGACTCAATAGGAAAGCCATGGGGTTGGAATCAGTCACAACCTTGGTGGAACGCATGAGGATATAATGACACAATTTTTGGACCGAGAACACGACAGCTAGTGCTAATTTTTCTTCATGTGAATAGGACACAGGTGGACCAGCAAAGTTCTTAATGACATAATATATCACATGTTCGATGCTGTTATCATCCTCCTGGATAAGGACACTAGCAACTAAATAGGTGGAAGCGGAGATGTATAGGATGAAATCTCGGTCAAAATCAGGAGGATAGATCAAGGGAGTGGATGTGAAAGCATGCTTGAGGGAATCAAAAGACTCTTGAGCGTAGGTATCCCAGAAAAATGGGGTGTGAGATCGAAGAAGTCTAAGGAAGCCATGTGCGGTAGAGGCGTAGTCCAGAACGAATCAGCGAAGAAAATTAGCTTTACCTTGGAGACTTTGTAGTTGGCGTAAGGTACAAGGCATAGGAAGTTCAAGAATGGCTTGAACCTTCAAGGGTCGAGAGTTATCCTATCTTTAGACACTATGAAGCCGAGGAGACGACCGGCGGGAACACAAAAGACACATTTCAATGGGTTAAGGTGAATGTTATACTTGCGACATCGGAGGAAAATGGTATGTAGATCATGAAGGTGTTGCGCCCGATGTTTAGAACGTGCAGTAAGGTCGTCTAAATAAGTAAGGATGATATGAGCTAAGTCATGGAAACAATAAGACATGGCTCGTTGAAAAGTGGCGCTAGTGTTTTTAAGGCCAAATGGCATGACGCGGTATGTGAAAGTTCCCCATGGACTAATGAAAGCGGTTTTAAGTTGATCAGCATGACGGATAACGATTTGGTTGTATCCGGAGAAGCCATCCATAAAGGATAAAATCTCATGACTCACACACTCATCAATGATTTGGTCAATAAATGGTGTGGGGAAGTTGTCTTTGGGACAAGCTTTGTTCAGATCGCGAAAGTCGGTGCAAACACGAATGGTGCCTTGTTTTTTGAGGACGGGAACTGGGTTGGATACCCAAGTGGTGTATTTGATGGGGTAAATAAAACCATCCTACCAGAGCTTATCGATTTCAGCTTTGATGGATTCATGTCTAGAGGGATGGATGGGTCTCAACTTTTGATGGACCGGAATGGCATCAGGCCATGTGTCGATGTGGTGTTTGACAATGGCAGGATCGCGTTCGGGCATTTCTGAGTAGGACTAGGCGAAAATATCATGGAATTCTTTGAAGAGTTTTGTGTAGGCTTCAATTTATTCTGGAGTGCATTGGGCACCCATGGTCATATGTTCTTCAATACCTGGTTTGACAGAAATGTCTATTTTGATGGTAGGAGAGATATTAGCCATATTTCCTTCTTCGAAAGCGTCAGGTGCAGGGATGGGGTTTTTGAACCAATCAAATTTATCGGGAATGAAGTATTTAGATTCGAGGGCATATTGGTCATGAGATTGGTGTGGTAGGAAGTATGCACGATGGTGCATATCGTCCCATGGAAAATCAGGTGTGGTCATGGCTTCCATGATGTCTTCATCGGTCTGAAAGATGGGAAGAGTGGGTGGAATAAGAGGATCTGAGGAGGTAGAAATATGAGACACCTGATTTTAAGGGGGAAGGCTGACATGTGTGTTGGCATGAGGGGTGACAATGGAGCGATCAGATGAGTGGGTAAGTGAACCGTCGGGGGAAGGCACTAAGGGATCGGTTGCCGTAAAACCCGGGGATGAAGAAAGGTAGAAAAGAGTGGCTGAAGGTTCGGTCATTTCAGTATCAGGATGAGGAATGGTAATCGGGGGAGACATGGGGTCTGGTGTTAAGGAATAAGGATGACGGGCAAGTGTGGCTTCGAAGTGGCGGTATGCGGCTAAAGAAGCGCGATACTCATCAAGGCGGGGGCAAAGATGGGTATATTTTCCATGGAAATCGCACAAAGAACAAGGGTGATTGGTGTGCAAGTGTTTAAGTTTAGGGAGAGGATTGGGTATGGTGACATGGAATTCAGGAATAGCAGATTCTGGAAACGTTTCATTGACCATGGTTTTGAGATGTGGTAATTCAGGGCAAGTATGGGTAGCATGTCCGACAACATTGCACACGGCACACTGGATGGGAGGTTTAGGAGGTCGATGAGGGGCAGGAGTTGTCGGGGTGGCTTTGTCCGTGGATGCCCCCCTGCGAGCTTTGCTAGTGGCACCTGACATGGGTGCCACCAGGGGTGGTTCCTGATGAGGGGACTGAGGTATAGGTGCAGCGGGAGAAGCCATGGGTATCGGTTGAACTGGGGTCAAAGTAAGATAAGGTTTAGGTTGGCCAGGCAGGGTAGTGGCTAGGGGGTTTAGATACTAGACGGGTATACCCAAGGTTAAGTTGGGGAGGGATAGGGTAGCCAAGATAGGGACGGAATGAGTGCCAAGAGGGGGAGCAAGGAAAGGAATTGGACCAGCAGGGAAATGGCCAGGAGGAATGTGCGGGGAAGGAGATTCCGAAGGAAGAAGGTGGGCTAGCGGGGGCGAAGGGCTAGGAGCTGGTGAGGTTGGGTGAGGGTGTGTTTTCTTACTAACCAAAGTGGGCTGTTCAGGTCAGTCCAAGAACATTGCATCATGCAAACATTCGCCATGCTTAGGATCGAAGACAGGAGGAGGGGGAGGACCAGGAAAAGTTCCAAGAAAAGAGGAGTCTTTGTGGATGCCAGGGGAAACACTGGTCAAAGAATCAACAGTGGGTTTATTGGTGACAGTAGAGATGGTGGACTCAGGGGAGGTCTGAGATTGCGGTTCATGGTAGGTCAACTGGTCAATGGTGAAAATCTTGCCATTATGAGGAAAGAACATCTTGCGGTGGACTGTGGACGGGATGAAAATCATGGCATAGGTGTAACTACGCCCCAAGAGAATGTTGTAGTCAAGAGGGGCATCGATAACTTCCACGTCGACACAAACAGTATTACCCGCAAGGGTGATAGGAGAGTTATGAAAGAGGCCAATGGGCTGGGAGGCATGGCCATCCCACGCACGAAGGGTGATTGTGGAAGGGGCCAGCTCAGGGGATCCAAGTTGTTTCCAAAATGAAGCAGAAATTACACAGGTAGATGCCCCCTCATCAATAATACACCGAGCGACATTGGCATGTCAAATTTTGACTGGGATTTGGAAAGCAACTGAAGGAGGAAGAGGAGGATGGTCTGACTGATGGGCGTCGAAAACAATCAACTGGTAATCAGCAAGATCTACAACACCCATGACAGATAGTAGAGCCTTCTTTTGAGAAGGACATGACTGGAGGAGTTCCAGTGTTGAAATGGCAGCAGGAGATTGTGCCAGATCATCTACGATGCTGTATGAATGGGCAGCCTGACCAGAGGCATCATTTCGGCGTAATGGTCCCTTAGGAGTCTTGGGATGAACCTAAGATTTGGGCAGAGGGATTTGCAAGGGACCATTGGGTGTCGATAGAGGCTATGTAGGACCTGAAGATGGAGACTCGGAGACAGACGGAACGGGAGGCGTGGAATACTGACGGGTCCAAGTTTGAAGGTTGAGGTCGACGGTGAGAGGTGCGTCGGAGGCCATCATGAGAATCTGGTAATCAGAGGAACCAGAGGGGAAGGTTGAGGGGTTACCGGGGCATGAGGGGGTTGAATGGCCATGAATCCTTGTTGAGGGAAAGGATCGGTAAACACAGCGGGTTGAGAAGTAGCTGGATTGGGAGGGACAGTGGGGGAGGAATGTTGTCCCCGCATGGTCGTCTGGGACTCCCACATTTAACGCATTTGTGGTAATAAGGGACAATCATGAGTGTAGTGACCATAAACACCGCAACACGAACACGGCTTATTGGTGCGAAGCGGTTTGTCCGGCTCGGGCTGAGAGCCCTGTGGCTGGTTGCCAGTGGTAGAGTCAATACTGGAGGGATTGGATCCCCGATTACCAGAAGCAGATTGATTGCATTTTCTCTTTCTTTGAGAAGGAAGAAAATTAGTGGCCCCCTGTTGTGCAAATACGTGCCCTGGGGGGGGTAGTAAGTGCGGTTGTGGGGGTGGAGAAGGTAAAGGAGTGGGAGGTCCAAATGTTGGAGGAGCTGGGACACTAGGTTGTGGATACGAGTAAGGGGTAGGATGGGTAGCATTGAGGTAAGAAGGAGGGTGGGAAAAAGGAGGAGGCATGCCATAGCCTGGATACATGCTACCTAGAGGGGAAAAAATGTTAGGGGAGCTGGCCCCTCCTGGGGGGAAACCATAGCTCGGAAGAGGTTGGGTAGAGGTATGTGACAGGGCTCCAATGATACCGTCGACAGAGTGAGATGCCCCTGGGGCATTAGGGCCACCGGGCTTGGGGAGGTCAGGAAGGACGGTATAAACATAACCAGATTGGGCGTAGATAAGTTCATATTTCAAGGCTATTTTGAGGGCGGCTTCTTCAGTTTGGGGAAAATGGGATGCGACATCTTTTCCAATGGGAGGTAAGAGAGAGCGAAGGAACCAGTCCATGTAAACCCGATCTTCAAAGGGGGGAGCGCGACACAAGCTTCATCTTCATCGCCATTCCTGGACATGAGCGGAAAGGCGGGTCAAAGAGGATTGATGGAAAGAAGTTAAGAGTTCAGTACCAGTGTCGTATCGGAGAGGGAGCCGGAAATAAGATAAAAAGGCTTGGGCAATGGTCGCAAAGGTGGTATGGGAAGAGGTGGCTTGATCAACATACCATTTAGAAGCTTTGCTGGTAAGCGTGCGTTGGAACAATCGAAGACGGATGGAGTCATCGGTGATGGAATTGGAGGAACACCACATGTGGAAAGATCGAATATGGTTGGAGGGATCTTCACTAGCAAGGCCTTCGAACTTAGGAATGTCGGAGTGGAGCTTGGTTGGCATAGCAGGCCAACTGACATCGTGGCGGATAGGATCGTTAATCAGCTGATTGAAATCGGGGAGACTAAGGCTGGCCATATAAGGGAGCAAAGGGGCAGTCGAGGTAGGTCCCGTAGTGGTTCCACTGGAAACAGACCCAACAGTAGAACTGGGGTTGCTGCTGGTAGTAGGCCCTAAAGTAGACATGGCAAAAGTAACAGGGGGAGAACCAGGAGTAGGGGGAGAACCCGAACAATCAGAAGAAGTGTTGGAGTGTGGACTCGGGGGAGGACTTACTCGATGACGACGAGAAGGAGGAAGTCAACCAACCAGAAACTGAGGGTGAAGGCCAAGAAGTCTCTGGGACAAACGCCTTGGAGGCGCAATGATGACAGGAAGAAGAAAACTGACAGGGGCAGGTAGGGGTAAAATCAAGTGAGATCAATGTCGAAACAAGGGTAGAGAGGTGTAGTGTCAGTTGATTTTAAAGGCTTTTCCAGGCGGTTTGAACCAGGCTCTTCTTCACTTAGGGTTAGTGTGTGGCGTGTGTTAATTTTAATTGTTTAAACCCAGACGTTTTGAGAGTAAAAGAAAAAGTGTGCTGCGTAACTGAAAATAAATCTGCAGTAAAGAGGACTAAAAGAACATAAAATTAACAGCTAACAATGCATCAATCTAACCCAAGAAGGTGGGTCTCTCAAAACTAGTCTATAAGAGGGAAAAAACTAAGCAAAGCACACTGAAAAGAGGCCAATAGATCTAAGGCCGGGAGGGACGGGGATCTAAAGGAGAAATCTGCTAAAAAGAGGTGCAGAGAACAACAAAGAGGCAGAGGCAAGGTTGCTGCTAAAAAGGAGGAGATCAGCTAAACAGAGAAGGGACAAAGAGGCGGCCCTAGAAATGAACCCAAAAAAAACTATGTGAGGTGATTTGAGAGGGAGAAGAGCTGATCTAAAGGGATCTGAAAATGAGGTATCAGATCTGGAAGCAAAAGGTCTGAAACCCTGAAAATTCAGACTTCTGAAACAACAAAAACTCTCCCACAAAAAGTGGAGGGTACTAGAGCCCTAAGGGGAAATATTCCCACTTAGTTGAGTGAAACAGATCAGAAACAAGTCTAAATGGGCAGAGATAGAGGCTGGAAAACCCTGACAGAAGCTTCAGACAAACCCAAAAAAAGTTCTGGAAAATTGCAGAAAAAAGTGCAGGTCGTAGGTTCTGACCTGTTTGCTGTCCAGGACGCAGATTTAGGGCAGAAAAGTGCAACCTCAAGGCCAGGTCGCACTTTTTGGACCGATAAGTGCGACCTGCAGATCCAGCTCTCTCGGCGGCAAATTTCAGAAAAATTTTTCGTCTCAGCTACGGCTGATGTCTGTCACCTGCGCAATAAGGCCAGAAACACACGGAAGTTAAAAATTTGACTGTTTGAGGGTTTTAGAGGTGGAAAGCACCATAAAAATAGGAAAACAGAAAATGGAAGAGAAACCCTAAGGTCTGAAACAACTGGATATGCAGGAATATATAAAACGACAGCGGTCGCAAAAGAAAACCCGTGTGGAGTCGCCAATTGTTAGTATGATTCTTTCGTCGTAAAAGATCACTTTAGCTATGCATAACAAATATCCCTAACATCGATTATGGCTTCCAAACATATTTAAATCTGCAATTAGATGATCCAAATAATACTGCACAGATCCAGATCTAAGCATAAAAGACATTAAGCAGATAAAATATAATATGGCTCCATGCATCCAATAGACAAGACAAGAACAATGTGTTTAAAAGAATGTTTTATATTATATCAAAGAATGGGGCACCTGAGAGGAAAACAAGAAAGGTGTTTTCCGGTTCTCCTCAATGGGATGGGTTCTTAGAAGTCCTCAGTGTTTCAGATCTAAAATTCCTCTCTCTTATTGTGGTAGAAAACCCAGACAAACATAGAACTCAATGGGAGCTCACAAGGCAAAAATGGAAAATGGTGACCAAGAGTAGATCTAGTGTGATCTAATGCAATGAAGGTGACTAATGAATGGAGAAAACCCTCCTATTTATAACAAAATATTAGGGTTATCTAGAACTTGTTGCATGAATAAAATATTATTAATCAAATTCTAGAACCACCCTTTAGGAATATTTTATTATATTTGTTGGAGGGAAAA
This sequence comes from Pinus albicaulis, assembly GCA_034641835.2. Taxonomy (NCBI): domain Eukaryota; kingdom Viridiplantae; phylum Streptophyta; class Pinopsida; order Pinales; family Pinaceae; genus Pinus; species Pinus albicaulis. Next base: position 1,456,541,064 of record CM076579.1, read on the forward strand.
GGGCTTTTGACTTGGGTCAATTCCTTTATTTATAAACAATAAATAAATAAATGATATATTTATTATTTTAGGGAGATGGTGGGAATATAATTAAATAAATAATGATTTATTTAATTATTTAAAAATGATTTAGTCAAATTTAACTAGGAATATTATTTAAATAATGATTTGAATAACTTATTCCTAGGAGATAATTAAATAAATAATGATTTATTTAATTAATTTCCTTGTTTTGGGTTAAATATGACAAGGAAATATAGACAAATGTTATTTTACATGGTGAAAGCAATTTTAATTAGGGTAAAATTGGTATTACATGGTGTACTTGGGTTCATCTAATGATAATGGGTTAGATGACCAAAAAAATGGTGTAACAGACCACATCTTCATTGTTGGGAATTTATTTTGTTTCTATCAGCAACATTCCATTTGTGTATGTATTCAGCAGTATCTACATTGTTATAGATAGCGCTATCACTTCTCTCCAACATTCTATACAGTTGTAGCAGCTCATGTGCTGATTTTTTTATTCATTGGAGACTTGTTCCCATTGCTTGAGTGGCTTGTCCCTCATGATCTTGTTGTATATTTATGCTGATATCTTAATAAAATTATGGTTGTAAATTGATCCCTCTTATGTCATGTTCATATTTGCAGAGTTTTACATTTTATGTTCATGTATTGCAGCAATCCCAATTTGGGAATATTACAAAATCAATGAAGAGATCACCTTTCCAAGCCTATCTAACACTTTTTAGCTATGAACAAACCTCGTAACTTGAGATAATGGAGTAAGAATTGTGAGCCTAACAAAACTTTGTTGGCCAATCTATAAGAAAAAAGTGACCTTTCATGCTTTATCCCATTGAGGTAACATTTAAAGAGAGGATTCCACATTATCTTTTCTTGCAATTCTAAGATTTCTAAGCTTGTGTATCAACCTCTTGGGCCTCTAGCCAGTACTATTGTGCTCCCCTAGTCTTCTAGCCAATGGTACAACCTCATACTTGAGCTTTAACTTATTTTTAGCCTTCAAAACTTTGTAAAATTCCCTCATGGACCTCAAGCTATTGTTATATCACCCTTCTGAGCAACATCCTAGTGCTAAAAACTTGGAAGAAGCCTTGTACTGAGCCTTCCTCTAAAAATTTGAATTTTAAAGGTGCCTTAGCCCTCCACTGATTAGTAGTACAATGCTACAACCCTGTGATTTTTTACTCAAGATAATGTTTATCCTCTCCTAAGCCTCCATAGTTCTACATTAATGCTCTATCATACACTGTAGTGCCCAGCTGACCCTTAGTCCAATACTATAGCCTTATTTTCTCTCTTCTAAGTTAATATTTCTCCTTCCTTGACCCCTATAGCATTCCATTAAGCCTCTTATATTTTAGCACATCATTGGCACTCTTCCAAGTGTTATAGTGCTTCATTGAGCCTCAAGTTAGAGTCATAATTCACTCTTTCAAGCCTCTTTCTCTCTCAAGATGGCTTCTCTTGAGTTTTCCTTGTGTAACACATGAGTTGACTGAAGGTAAAAGTAAATTTCAAGTAAGGTCACAGGTATAATCAATGCACAAAATCTTAGAAACTCTCTTATCCTAGTTAAGTAACCATCAATTTTTGTATCCTCAACTGCCTAGGGTTTGTCTGGCTAGGACATACTAGGTTTCATTTCAAAATTCATTCTAGTGCTTTTAGCTCAATGCTCTGAATAAATTGTCTTTTGTTATTTGATTTCAAGGCTGGGTACATGATCCAATGCTTTTATGCCTATAAAACCTATTTTTTTTCTTAATTATATAAGTAAACTTATACTTGGGAGGATAAATACACAGCCCAGTCAAGATGATGAAATTTTTTTAATTGTAATGATAAATATTAATTCAAATTTGCATATATTAGAATTTCCTTTTCCTAACCATAGAATCCTAGTGCATGTACGTAGGAACAACCATACTAGGATCAAATCTATAATTTTTTTCACGCGACAATTTAAACTAATTTGCATAATGGGTGCTTATTATTTCATTGTTTTATAAAAGAACCACATTTGTGTCCAAGACGAAAGCATGCTAAACTTCAATGGTTGAGTCCTTGAAAAATTTGAACATGACAACTTAGCTAATCAAGAGTTATAGGATATACATAGTCAGAAGCATATTAGTGGTTTTAGAGAGAGGAAGTTCTTGTAGAGGAAATAGAATAAAACAATTACAGGGTTGATAAGAGATATGAATCATAGAAGGAATCCTTAAATGGGCAAGCCTCCTGCATAATTTCTAATGGAAAGCCTTCAAAAAGCTCACAAATTCAAGAAGAGATTAGAAAAATTGAAGGAAAAATAGGGAATTAGAAGAGCTGCAACATACAAGGGTTGTCATTTAGTGCCTTGATTAATAATCTCACTAAAGATAGTTTGAAGTAACACCTTGCAAATCGCGCTAAAAAGCAGACAATATTGAACTCATGTATTTCCTAACGAAAGAAGAACATGACAAACCTCTCCTAGAATACCTCAGAAAACCACGTCAACATGGAGATATTGTCACTTGGTAGAATTAAAATGATTACATCATACTATGAAGTCTAGGTGGTTTGTCTTCAAGGCCTCATGAAATTCCCAATTAAAGTTCCAATTAGATTGAAACAACTATTAGCCTAATTTCTGAGAGGTTTAAACATTTTCCTTTCATTATATTTTGAGGTTTAAACATTTTACTTTCATTATATTTTTAAAGTGTGAGACACTAAAGAGTTGTAACTGACCCCAAATAAGTTCAACATTCCCAAAGGGAAGTTACTAAATCATTATGTAAATATTGTAACACTATCAATATGAAAGTGGGGTGACTTTGGAATTTTGTTGATATACATGCAAACTAGATCTAGGAGGCTAGTACTTTTGCATTCACTACTTTAATATGAAGAAGGATCAAAGGCCATTACTAAAGCTATATTCTAATATGCATCTTGTACATGTTTCAAACTACTCTTGAATATTTCATGTATCTGTGTATTTTGTGAAATGTATACTACTAGGTTATGGAATAATCTGTGAATTAGATGGTTTCTTTCACATGCTTACTATTTCTATGATGCAACTTTAATTTTATGAACACTTACTAAATCAACATAATGAATATTCTAGAGTTTTTATAATAAGTTAGGCATTCGTTGTTGTCCTGGGGTGTGATCATATCCCATTCTTTGTGAGTGGAAGGTTATTAGTAAATGGCAGTTGAATATTGCTTTGGAAAAATCATCTCCTAGATTTTGGATTGGAAATGGAGTACCAATCATGGACACACACATGCCATTTTTGAAAAATATCACCACCAATAACTTCATTGTAGTGCTTCCAAAGCGTGATATTGGTGTATGCACTTGCGACATGAAAATGAGAGGCATACCACCAAAATTCAAAGTAATTACCTGAACAACTGTGCTCCTTCCCGCACATAATCCTCGACAGATTGTAGTTAATGACTATGATGGTAGTATTCTTCATGTCATTGTGAAAGAATGAGGGCTACAATATAGGTTACTCATCTCCAATGATGTTAAGCATAGGATATTTTTTCTTATCATAGTGTATCTGAAATTGAGGTTCACCACAACCAATGTGAATTTTCCCAAAAGGATAGCTGAACTCAAAATCCCCACATGTATCCTAGAGACAACCGTGGTACTCACTACCGAGACAAAATGTTGGGAAGCATAGGAGAGTGAGGAGAAGGGTAGATGCAACATCTAGAAAGAAAACTTAATAAATAGTGCGATACATTGAATTGGTAAGAAGTACAATTGTACTCCCATACTCTACTCTGATCTTGGGGATTAAGAACTTAGTAACATATGCTTCTGCAAGGAAAATGAAGGAGATGAATTGGAGTTGGAGCTCCAGTGAAAAAATATAATGCATAGTGAACATGCCAATGATAATTTTCTTATTTTAATGTGAAAAATATGGTATCTCATGATTTTTGATTCCACGAACTAGCGGTGTGCATTCTCCAGTCCATTACATTGTTTTCTTGATAGTAAATTCCACACACCTTTTCCTTTTCTAAAAATAACTATACGATGATATAGAGTTCAAGACTCTGCCGAGGGGAGGTGAAATTTTTTTAATTATTTTAAACTTATTAATTTCATGCTCACACAGTGTGACCAGAATATCTAATTAGGAGGGACTATTTGCTTAGAGGGTCAAAACAACTCCAAAAGTTCAGGACCCGAAAAACTGCTAAAAATAGTTAATACTTTTATAATCAAGGAAATTGATGAAACTAACTAGAGGTATAGGTGGAATGGGTGGGTGGCCACCAATATCCACTTGTATCATTCCTCCCCCCTTAGGAAGAAATGGTCTCCATTGCGTGAAAATCCTCCATGAGGTGAGGGAATTTTTGATGAACCTAGTCCCTAGTGAGCCACTTGCCATGGTGAAGGAGTTGGCCTGTTTTGACAACTTGATATAGTTGGACACTTTGTTGGCGATTGTTCTTGATCTATGTTTCCATGATCCTATTAGTCGTGGCATTTTCGATACAACTTGGGTTGATTTCTGTTGGTTTTAACTGCTCATCGATGTCGGATGTGTCAAACAATGGGGGAAAGTATGCTTGCAGTCGGTCCACATTGAATATTGGGCACAAGAGAAGAAATGGTGGAATGTTGATCTCGAAAGCATTGTCCCATACAAAATTAGTGATGGTATAATTAACATATTGGAGTGAGCAAAGCTTGTGGTGGGGTCCAATGAGGCACTCCTTCTACAAATGTAACCAAACTTTGTCGCCCACCTGGAACTTGTGTGGCACCCAATGTTGATCAGGACACTGCTTGTACTTTACATTTTCTCTATCTAATATTTCATGGAATTTTTTTAGGATGTGTTGAATGCGCTTAATGAAGTTGTTATCCCTGTCATTTTTAGACTGGACATGAGCCAAATATTCCTAAGTAGCTGCAAATGGTATGGAAACATCAATGAGACATAGTGGCTGGAATCTGAGTCCCACTGGCGAGTTGAGATGTGGAGAGCCTTGTTGAAACTTTTTTGGGCATAGGGAGGTTCTCATCCAATGTGCATGGATTCTTCGAGTTGTACATGCCCAAGATGTGCATGATTATCCTATTTACGACCTCTGTTTGGCCATCAGTTTGGGGGTGAAAGGTTGTGGACTTAGTGAGCTTGATATCAAAAACTGACTAGAGGATTGACCATAATGCACTTAGGACCTGTTATTGCCTAAATCCACCTCAGGCTAAAGGAAGGCAAAGTTCAGGGTAACATCATACCACGCTCAGTCTGGTAGCTAGCCCTACCAGAACAGGAGAGTGCTCTCTCCGGGTCAATCTCAGGAAAAATGTATCAATAGGCCTTGAGATGACTGAAATGAGTGCTAATTTTAGGCTAGGTAAGAAAATGGGAGGGTTTTATTTTGATTTTTAGGGGTTTTTGTTGGAAAAAGGGAAAAACAATTTTTGGGCTTGGGGATGAGGCCAAATTCCTGCAAAGTTCAAGTTGGGGTGAGGTAGGCAGCGGCTTTGATGTCTTATATTGAATGAATGGATTGAAAAGACTGCTGAGGAGATGAAGAGGGCAAGAGAGTGCAAGGATCCTCTTCAAACTGACGAAAAACACGTAAAACTAAACAAAAGTTTAAGGCAGAGCATCAGCAAATCAATGAATTCTACCTCAAATACTCATTTGTTTAATTCAGAAGCATAGAGAAGGGAAATGGCATACATATAACATTAATGAAACTTAAAATAACATAAGAAGAACATCATCAAAACTCAGAAGCCACAAGGATCCCAACAAGTGCTGCAAAACTCTGGTCTTTCCTTTGCCAAAAATCTGAAATGAATGTACAATGAGGTGCCAAAATTTTCCCAAGTATCCAACCCTGAAAATGACTGATGAATTACATGATATAGACCATCATAACCCATTCCCATGCCTCTAGGGGTCGATCTCATCATTCTAGGAGCTGTTTCAACCATTTTCTTAAAAATAGAATCAGTTACATTAAACTTGGGCCGAATTTCTAAAAATAGGTGTTTAATATGAACTCGTATCTCCTAAAAAATAGCACCTGTTACAAAACTGAAAGAGGTTTTTGTAGATAAGATCATTTTGGAGAAAAACCTCTCTCAAATTTGGGAAATTCGTTTCCAGTTGCTCGAAATCTGTTCCACAAAATCATCTCTAAAACAGAAAATCATTAAAAATTTAAATCTGTGAAAATGAGCTGTAAAGATCTAGTCACATATCCCAATTCGTGACACCTTTGAATAAAATGAAAGAGGTTTTTTTTATATGGCTTTATTTTAAAAAAAAAATCCTTGGGTTTTTCAAAATTACTTTCCATCTGCTGTAAAATGGCCTCGCACTAAAATGACTAAAACAGGAAAAAATATGAAAAATTTGCTTTGTTTTAATGTAGGCTCCAAATATCATTGTATATCTCCCACATAGTAGCACCTGTGCATAAATGAAGGAGGTTTTTGTTATTTGGTATGTTATGAACAAAAACCTCTTTCACTTTTGAAAAATACCTTACCATTATTTCACAAACTGATTTTGTGCTAAACTTGTCATTGTGTGCAGCAACTGACCTCATAACCAAGAATCACTCATTCATTTCGATCATATCTTCTAATCCGGGAGCCGGTTATGGGAGTGTGATATACCGTTGGAAAGGTTTTTCTGAGCTTATTCTGATGGACACACTTGTGACATGTTTTGTGCTGAAAATCATGTGCAAAACATCTAACAAAACCAGACATAGTAAGAGCTCATGTTGATCTTTGGTGACAGGCTGCGAAGACTGACACTAACATTGGCTCCAATGGGGATGGTAGCTCCTTGGAGGTGCCAAGAACAATAGATATTTGGGAAAGCAGACAAGTGCCTTCATCCATTGGGTAATGGAGTCAAAAACTTCAAACCCAAAACAACTCATACCAATCCAAAACATATACATACTGCAATATGTACATAAACCAATACCAGAAGCTGAACTGCTGCCTTGGGCAGCTTATTTATGCACAAACCTACCCTACTTTGCTGAAAAACCAATAGATCAAGTAACGCTGTAATGACAGATCAACCAATCAAGTAACTGTGACAAGGATGCTGCTTGAGAGTGCTTCAACTAGGACACAGATGCAATTGCTGGCAGCCATACATGCACATAATGAGTCTGGTTATGTAAAAAACAATTTGATCTATTATTCAAACTGAAAAAAATTTCCATCTACGTTGCAATAGGATCGCAAAATCCAGACTCTATTTGCTGCCCCAACTCCGCAATACATGCTTCCAGCTGCACACTGTCAATGCAAACATCCACGGGCAGCTCTATTGTTTCTTGTTTTGAAGGAGGGAGAGTTTCCAAGAACTTTTTGGGATCTCGGAATTCATTTGATTGGATCTGATCGTTTAAATACTGAATCTCCTCCTCAAATATTTCAACAAGTAACTCACAGAAACCAGCTTTAGCTTTAGGAGGAAACTTCGGGGATTTCAAACATTGAAGCACGACAATGAAAAATGCTTCATCAATTTCAAAATCCACTAACTGATCTCTAACTTCTTTTAAAACTTCACAAAGCGCAAGGTTTGCCACATACCCTACCATTGCATGAATGGATCAGCTAGCACTGGAACCTCTGGATCGAGTTAAAGTTGCCAGGTGAATGTTTCAGCCTTCATATGTTTGATCGTTGTCCACCATAAAAAATCAGATCTGAACTTGATACATGTACTGGGGCAAGACAATCTACAATTCGAGTGTCACATTCACAAGCTAGACCAGAGATTGACTGAAGCAACGTTTATCTACTTCGCTGATGCATAGAAAAAGCATTTTGAAGGCTACCTGGTGTGACTTCAGGCTCCGTATGTAGCTTATGAAACAAATAACACCAACAAGCAAACAATTTTCTTCCCTAGTATGGTCGCCACTATGTTAGTTCCCAAATCCACCTCAGGCTGAAATAAGGCAGAAGAAGGACAACAACAAACCACGCTCAACCTCGTAGCTAGCCCTACAAGGACAGGAGAGGGCTCTCTCCGGGTCAATCTCAATGAAAATATTCAAAAGGGGCTTGAGATGACTAAAACAACAACTTATCTTAGGCTAGATAAAAAAATAGGAGGGTTTGATTTTGATTTTTAGGGGTTTTTGCTGGAAAAAGGGAAAAACAATTTTTGGGCTTGGGGATGAGGCCAAATTCCTGCAGAGTTCAAGTTGGGGCGACGTAGGCAGCAGATTTGATGTATTATATCGAATGAATGGATTGAAAATACTTCTGAGGAGCTGAAGAGGGAAAGAGAGTGCAAGGATCCTCTTCAAACTGACGAAAAACACGTAAAACTAAACAAAAGTTTAAGGCAGAGCACCAGCAAATCAATGAATTCTACCTCAAATACTCATTTGTTTAATTCAGAAGCATAGAGAAGGGAAATGGAATACATATAACATTAATGAAACTTACAATAACATAAGAAGAACATCATCAAAACTCAGAAGCCACAAGGATCCCAACAAGTGCTGCAAAGCTCTGGTCTTTCCTTTGCCAAAAATCTGAAATGAATGTACAATGAGGTGCCAAAATTTTCCGAAGTATCCAACCCTGAAAATTACTGATGAATTACATGATATAGACCATCCTAACCCATTCCAATGCCTCTAGGGGTCGAGCTCATCATTCTAGGAGCTCTTTCAACCATTTTCTTAAAAATAGAATCAGTTACATTAAACTTGGGCCGAATTTCTGAAAATAGGTGTTGAATATGAACTCGTATCTCCTAAAACATAGCACCTGTTACAAAAATTAAAGAGGTTTTTGTAGATAAGGTCATTTTGGAGAAAAACCTCTCTCAATTTTGGGAAATTCATTTCCAGTTGCTCACAATCTGTTCCACAAAATCATCTCTAAAACAGAAAATCATTAAAAATTTAAATCTGTGAAAATGAGCTGTAAAGATCTAGTCACATATCCCAATTCGTGACACCTTTGAATAAACTGAAAGATGTTTTTGTTATATGGCGTGTGGTTAACAAAAAAATCCTTGGTTTTTTCAAAATGACTTTCCATCTGCTGTAAAATGGCCTCGCACTAAAATGACTAAAACAGTAAAAAATATGAAAAGTTTGCTTTGTTTTAATGTAGGCTCAAAATATCATTGTATATCTCCCACATAGTAGCACCTGTGCATAAAATGAAGGAGGTTTTTGTTATTTGGTATGTTATGAACAAAAACCTCTTTCACTTTTGAAAAATTCCTTACCATTATTTCAAAAACTGATTTTGTGCTAAACTTGTCATTGTGTGCAGCAACTGACCTCATAACCAAGAATCACTCATTCATTTTGATCATATCTTCTAATCCAGGAGCTGGTTATGGGAGTGTGATATACCGTTGGAAAGGTTTTTCTGAGCTGCTTATGATGAATACACTTGTGACATGTTTTGTGCTGAACATCATGTGCAAAACATCTAACAAAACCAGACATAGTAAGAGCTCATGTTGATCTCTGGTGACAGGATGCGAAGACTGACACTAACAGGACCCACCTGTCCCAATCTGATATAATGATATTTTGGATCCCAAAGTGTAACCATACTTGTTCAAAGAATATTTTGGCAGTGGATTCTGCTGAGATACTCTTCTTGCAGGCCACTAGAATGGCCATCTTATAGAATTTTTCAATGACCATGAAAACACAGTTGTTTCCATGCTTGGTAGAAGGAAGCCTCATCGTTTAATCCATGGAGATGGATTCCCAGGGCCATCTAGGAGTAGGAAGTGGAGTATATAGGCCTTCTTCTTGATTTTAGGTTTGCAATTGGCACAGATAATGAAGGATTTGATGTACTTCCCAACATCCTGTTGAAGCTTTGGACAATAAAATACTTATGCAGTACTACCACTATATTTTCTACTGCAAAATGTCCAGAAAATCGACTGTAGTGAACCTCCTAAATCATCTTGAAATGCTCACTTGAAGGTACATATATTTGTTAAAGGTGGCATTATAACACGTCTTGGAGGTGAAATTTTGTAACCTACTTACCTTCTAGGAGAATCTGGTATGTGGTGCAGAATTATGGATCACTCTAGTAAAGATGTGGCCATTTCGAAGTCTCATGTCCACAAGAGTTGAGGACAGTGGTTAGTGCCATGACCAATGACCAGCTAAGGTATTATGCAACATTATTGGTGTTTCCATTCCTATACTTAATGTTTAAATGGAACTATTGTAGGTATGTGGATAATTTATGATGGTGATCATTCTACAACTTGTGTATGTATGAACTGAAGGGGTTGGTGGTCTATGTGGACGATATTTTCCTTCCACATAATGTAATACCTCCATTTTTTTTAGTCCTGCACGATGAAATACATATCTTTGTCATAGGTGGGATACTTTCATACTGTGTCTGAAAGTGTCTCACTGTGATATGCCATTGGATGCCCCTGCTGAGTAAGAACTACATCAATAGCATATTCAGAGGCATCTGTCTCAATCTCAAATGGTAGGTGCAGGTCTGGTAATGTGAGCACTAGTGTAGAGCAAAGGTGATGCTTCAACTTAGAAAACACCTTCTTTTGGGATTCATACCAAAATAAATTTTATTTTCCTCCACCCTTGGTGACTTGACTCAAAGGTTGAGTGATATGAGAAAAATCCAACACAAACGTGTGGTAGAAATTGGAAATACCAAGAAAGTTGCAGAGCTTTGTTACACTAATTGGAGTTGGCCAATCCCGAATAATGTGTATCTTCATTGGGTCCACATGCACACCACACTCATTAAGGATGTACCCAAAATATTGAACTTGGGTCATACCAAAAGTGATTTTTTCCAAATTGGCACACAATTTGTGTTGATGCAGATTTTGGAGGACCTATTGAATATGGTGAAGGTGCTCTTCTCGAATATGGCCTAAGATCATGATGTCGTCCAAATACACTACCATGAGTGGGTTGGTGAAGGGCCATAATATTTCTTCCATCATCCTCATGAAGGTTGTGGGGGCATTCATCAACCCAAAGGGCATGACGAGCCATTCGAAAAGGCTCTCCTTGGATTTGAAGGAAGTCTTCCACACATTGGAGGGTTCGATTGGTACATGGTGATAACTGAACTTCAAGTCAATATTTATGAAATATTTGGCCCCATTGAGTGGTCCAGAAGGTTGTCAATATGTGGGATTTGATTCCTATTCTAGACAATGATCTTGACCAATGCCCAGCAGTCAATATAGAGTCTCCAGGTCTCATGCTTCTTCTATACCAACACGATAGGGCTCCCATAAGGTGATGGACTTGGCCTAATTTTCCCTTTCTGAAACAACTCCGAATCTACCTGTTGATTTCAATGTTCTCCATAATATAGAATCAATAGATCAACCCATTGAGTAGTGGAATTCCTGAGGTCAAATCGATGGAGTGCTTGACCTGACAGTGTAGAGGTACTCCTGTGGGTGAGGTGAAGATGTCCTTGTACTCATCCACGACCTTGTCTATCTGTTGTTTCCATGCAAAGGAGCCTTTTCTAGAGGCCGTGGCCATAATATTATTCTTTCCCTGAGGGTGAATCATAAGGAAAACAAATTTATTGATCTGGGAAATGATCTTACTACATTGCTTCGTAGTGATAAAAGAGATGGTAGTAGGAAGTGGTACCTCTAGTATCTTGTACAAATTATTTCCAAAATTACTAATAAAAATGCGAGGCCTAGAATTATACACACCATGTCACTTCCAAAAGTATGGTTGGCCTACTAATACGTCATAAAATTCATGAGGAGAAACGTCACACAATACCTCATCCATGAAGGGCTTGATGTTGTAGGGGAGGCGACATTGCTGACTAATGCGAAGATATCATCCTTTGTGAATCCACCTGATGTTGTATGGTTGTGGGTGTGTTGCGGTCGGTAGGCATAGCTGCTTCACGACCTCTGATGAAATGAGGTTCTTTTGGCTCCCGTTATAAAAAATGAACTACAACAGAGAACCCTTCACCCACATCTGTGAGTGGAAGAGGCTCTCCCTCTCCACTAGATATTCAGGCTCATCCTTCAAGGTATTGGTGGTGGAAACGATGACATCAGGCTCCACATCAATAATCTTCTTCCCTTTTTCATTCCCATTATCATTTTTAGCTCAGAGTCAGAAGACGCATTTGGTTCAAAATCCTTCATCTCGGCCACTAGTGGCTTCTTGGCTCGACACTCAATCGGATTGTGAGTGGGGCTCTTGTGGAACTCACACCACTTTCCCGTGTCCTTCTTTGTATTCGTGGTGTTTCTCTTTACTTTCAGCTTTGATGGGTTGTTTTGGGTCACCCCGCCTTGGATTTTTCCTTTGTTCTGTGGTTTGGGGGCACCTTTCCCTTGCTTCAAATTCGTAGATCCAAAGTCTCTCTTTTTTCGTTTAAACTTCTGATCGATCTTGAAAACACATCGATAGGATGCAAAGAGCAAGGAGATATCCAAAAACTCTATTTCATCATAGATGTACTTATGTAAACAGTTGTGGTACTTGAGTACCAAATGTAGCCCGAAATGCTTGATACCTAGCTTCGTGCGAAGGGCATGAAAAAGATTTGTGAACTTCATCACATCTTGTTCCCTTCCCTGCCACATCATGGTCCACTTTATGTATTTATCTTCATATCTCCTGACAGGGCAATGTTATTCCTTGATGTTCTCTCGGAATTAATTCCAAGTGGGTGTGGCTAAAAAAAGTGAGGATTCCCTCTCGTACTTTTTCTCATAGTAGGTTTCCCACTAGTACTTTACATGGGGGGAAAATATAAGGAGTGAAAAAGTAATATTTTCCTGATTGGAAAAGTCATGAGCCGAAAAGTATCCTTCCAATATATTTAACCATCTATCGATGGTGTCTGCATCTATCTGGCCTTCAAATATGGGAATTTCAAAGTTAACTTGTACCTTAAAAAAAGTGGCTACTGGATGAGGATGTGTCGCTTGTCAGTGGTTGTCGAAGGATCTGAGCAAAGTTATCCATCATCGCGTTCCTTTGTTTCTCAAGGGCCTCCTTGAGCAATATTTTGAAAGGATATCCTTCTCCCTCGTATTTATTTTCTTCCGCCGTGGGAGGTCATCGAGTTTTGTGAAGCTGTTCTTGCAAAGTTTCAATCAGTTCAAGCCTTAATTCTGTATACCTTGACCTTGTTAGACACACAACGAAGAATAGAGAAATAAAAGACCACTCTGATACCACTGACCCGAAATTATGCAGGAACACATTATAATCCAGATGTAAACATAAACACAAAAATGCATCATAAATAAAACTTCATTTCATTAATATCAAAGAACTGAAATATGCTTACATACAAAATGAAAATAAACTAGCTTGGGCGATGGTAACTTATCTTTGAGAAGAGATATAGTGGCTACATGCCTCTGAACTATGTTACAATGAGGCTCAAAGACCTATTTATTATTGAGAAACAATGGAAAACCATAAACATCCAAAAACCTAACCCTAGGAGATGAATGGCAAAACGATGAGCCTCATTGGGGTAAATTGGTACATCAACTTCCCAGGGTTGTAACTTTGGCATACGATATTTGTTTCACATGCACGATACCTCATTAGAAATATATATCAGATTTCTACACATTTATTTTGCAAATGTGAGTCAAAAACTCACTTCTTCTTATTTTCCAAAAAAACGTTGTTTAGGGCCTCAAAAAGCCTTCAAAAGTTGAGGACCCAAAAAACTGCCAAAAATAGTAAATTGTGCTACAATTAAGGAAACTAAAAACCTCAAAGAAATAATGGTGGGGATCTAAGTGGAATAGGTGGGTGGCCACCAATATCCATGTGGATTAACTAAGCCCTGCCATGTGGCACCCAAGTGGACCCTATGTGGTTCCCACATGGCATGTCATCCTGAAATGGCCTCCACTGTGGCTTTTCCACACCACTATATGTGTACCCCCCCCATTTTCCTCACCATAACATGCACATGAGAAAAATGAAAAAAATCTCCCCCCATTGGCCATACATATATGTATATTTAAGCCACACAATGCCAACCTAGTCAAGCAGGCCCCTCATTTTCCATGCAATTATGGGATTAAGGCCCTGGGTATTTCTTGTTAATGCCTCCATGCAAACCTTTGGAGTCTTGAGGAAGAAATATAAAGGTCCCTCCTCATGTTAACTAATGGTAATATTTCTTTGTCTCGTGACATGAATCTTATACCTTCCCCACAGTTCCCCCTTTTAATCCTCGAGGTGATGTCAACAATCTGTCTCACAAATGTGATATCAGCTGGAGTTATACCTCCACGTGTCATGCCCATTGAATTCTGTAGCTACATTCAATATTCTCCATTTGTATTAACCCTCAAAATAAGAGGGAATTTGTAATTTAATTTTGAAATTGTTTTCCCCCAAAAAATTTCAAGTTGGCTCCATCAAAATCTAGTCATGTCAATCAAGGTAACACAACACTTGGGGCACATCAGAACTCTATAAATAAGTCATTCAACTTCCTACACTAGACACCGAGTCAGATCATCAAAACTTACATGCTTTTTTTCTTCCATGTGAAGAAGAAGGAGCAGATGAAGGCCAAAAATTTTCCAAGTCTATTATAGCTCAAATTTGACTTATGCTGACTTCACATGTGTGGGAATATTTTGGGAAACAAACAAAAAAATTTGAGGAAAATGTAGGAGGCCAAAATTGCAGGAGACCTAATTTATCTCTGGTTGACCAGGTTTGACCTGGGTATGTTTGTGGTCAATTTTACTTTGTTTTTTACTAGGAAATAAGGTTTTATCTCTTGTTGAATTTGGAAATTTTTCTAAGAAAGGTTGTTGGGTTTCTTCCTATTTAGGGTTTTCCTTGGATATATTTTGTGTCTCTTCATGATCCTATTGTCACTATTTTTTTACTATTGAATATTTTCTATGTATAATTTCTTAATGACTAATATGACACAAGATAAATTAATGAAGAAACCATTGGAAATAATTGTCAATCTACGAAATCATGAAAAATCAACACGGCATTAGTGTTGGTTGAAGAGATGTTTTGAAGGAGAAAGGTCAAAGAGTCCCCTGGTCAAATCAATGATGGTTAAGTCAAGAAATATCAAGAGAAGGATGGTCAAGTCAAGAATCTGATTGTACCCTAGAAGAAGACCAATGGGCCTCTTGTTGTACAAGGAAGGTATTCTACCTAGCTTGTGACTAGTTTACAAATAATTGAAGTTGTATCAAAAGGATCAAAGAAGTATAAGGAATTAGGAAAAAAATCCTCAGTCAATTGTTTGTAGAAAGGCGAAAAGGCCTCAACATGTTATAGGAGGCCAAAAATTTCCTCATGACTGAGGATAGGAAGCTTAGGATGGACTGAGATACAAAATTTCTCAGAAGGCCAGCCAAGGTGGGCATAGGTTGTTGATGATTTTGAGATCTTTTTTTATTGAAACTCCATATGTAGAAGATATTGGTCATACATACATCCATCTCATCCAATCAAGAAGACAAGGGTTTGGTAAAATATGTAAGGATTGTTTGAAGAACGAATTCTGAACTATAAAAGGATTTTGGAAACAAACCTAGGCCCAAGTTTGGTAAAAAATAAATGGTGACTGTTTCATGCCTAGTTTGAGTTGAAATATGTTTTAAGGATCTGTGATTATGATCAAAATTTGAATATGGACCAAATTCTAAGAATTCTAGGCTCTAAGGTTTCGTGAGGCGTCAAAATATTATCAACCTAAAAAGCATATTCAATTTGTATGTACTACAATCTTTGTAGAAAATGGTGTGGACATGCTTTGTGTAACTCATGTTAGGATTAAGGGCATATTTGTTACTACATGACTTTGATATTTTTTTTGAGGAAGAAAAAGGGTTAAGTTAAACATTCCTTATATTTTCTATTATTGGTTGATATATAGTGCCATTACTTATATGGAAAAGTTTTAGAAATATGGTAATTTTTATTTAATCAAAGGATACATGTTTGATTGATCCACCAAGGAAGTTCCTCTCTAAGCCAGAGGAAGTTAAGAAGGACATTGGAATTCCTTTTTTTGATATTTTCATGTCTCTATTAATATAAAATCCAAAAAGGGAATTCTTAAAGAGGAGACCGTGTTCCTCATCAAGTTTGGAGACTAAAGTTTTCTTGTGATGACCAAGTTACTATTGCTACAATGATTTTTTCCCATATTGAACAATCGAAAAGCCATTTTATAGGAATTGGAGGATAGTCCTATGAAATTTTATGCAATGAAAAGGTGTTATGTATGGTTGAAGAATTTGTGTGTTGTTCAACCAAAGTATGCATCCATTAAGTCTTATTACTGTTTGTCTTGTTGAAGAATTTCAAGCCATTAATATAACTAGTTTTGCGAATAAAAAAGAATGCTGAGAGTCTACTCTTATTCATTAGGTTTTAGTTTTTGGAATGCATTACCCCCTTTTGAAAGAGACATCTTACTTCCATTGAATATTTTTTGGTAAAGAAACAAAATACAAAACTATATTTACTTGAACTAACAATGGTGGTTTGACCAAAATGAAACATCCTTGATTGCTGGAAGTTGAGAAATCACAATTGCATATGAAAAGGCATGAAGACTCTATGGCACATTCTTTCCCAATTATGCTTTTGGGAATTTGGATATGTGCTGGGCCAGAATTGTGAATTACAAATAAATCATGCTTCCCTAGACAGGTGCTAGTCTAGAACAACAGGTGAAAGACTATACAACTATTTCTCCTAACTTAGAACAGATATACAGAGAGGATTGGAGGCTTACTTGTTCAGTCGCTTCCAAATGGCTCCTTCTGTCGCTTCTGTTGCAGCTTCAAATTCAAGCGGTTTGTGAGCTAAATTCTTCCTGCAAGAAAGAGCATTGAAACAACAGACGATGCAATAATATAGATATCTATTCAATTTAGTTAGCTAAATTAGTAAAGCATAAACCATACACATCAACTAAGATCTTACAATATGGAAAATCAATGCCAATACAGATGCATATAGGGAAAAATAAGCAGTACTCTTTATTGATGATAGAAGGAGAGGTTACAACCTAGTGACTGATTTGAAGAGACCTTCCAGCAACGTTCCCAAGCCTCATCACAGAGTAAATCTCTCCAGCAACAACCAAACAAATCTAGCTCTCAATTGAAAATTCTCCAGCATTTCTCTACTCAAATTCTTCTTCCTCAAGCACTTAGATCTGTGCTCAATTTATAGATGAATTGTAGGTTGTTTTGCAATCAATGTCTTTCCAATAATAGGTAAGACATGTTTCCAGTCATGTGGATGTCAAATAGACACTTGGATCCGAAGCTTGACACATGTGAACTCTTCTAGAAGGCATTGGCCAAGTGGAGATTCTGGAACAATGAAAATTTCAATCCCAATGTGACCAACGCACCTGTGAATGTCGAGAAGTGCTTTGTAGAGAAGCCTTGCATGGGGCTACCTGCATATGCAATGCACTTAGGCCCCTTAGAGCTTGCGTTGGTGAGCTCTCATATGTTATATAATAAGCTTCAAACCTTGGAAACCTTTGCTTGATGAAAGTCTTGCTTGATTTGTCTTATTTCTTGTCTTAGGGCATGTAGCAACTGAAATGATAGGGAATGATAGACCCTTGATCATTAGTCCTGGAGATGATGCCCAGTTAACCAGGTCATTAGGAATGGCACCCAAATTGACCTATAACAATTTCCCCCTAAAGCATGAGATCCAAATAATAAGAACATTTGATTGAGATGATTTACACTGTGATGAGTCTGGAAACGAAGCGGAGTGGTCACCTGCATCAATTTTACAATACATTACATCATGATATATCCTCTTTGATCACAATTGCTAAGGGTAGGCATTCCCATGTTCAACACATAAAACAATCTAATGACATGTACATAATTCAGAAAGTCGTCTACATTGGAATGTTGCCTAGATGTAGACATGCCTATAGATATAGGCCCATGTTTGGATGAAAATCTGTATGTAAGGTCACTGTATAGATGATGTGTACAACAATCCTGAAATCGCAGCCTGGATGGTTGAAACTAGATCCGGGTCTTCTTATCTTGTTCACTCGATCATTCAGATACAAGTCTAGCCATGCGAATATATGATTTGTAGTCGAACATGGAAAGACATCGTTTGGTTACCAGCCAATGATGTGAGCTGTTATCAAACGTGAGAGAACCACCATTAATGTCAATGGCCCTCAAGGTACTGCAGTACATTTTGTAAGGCATGAATAGATGATTTGATGTCGAACGACAAACAAAATCTTTCGGTCAAAGGTCCAGAAGCGAGAATCTTGTCGATGCTGTAACAAGCCTCATGGTACTAGAATTTGATGTTTCTAAGTGAACTTCATGGATATTGATTTGTCGTCGATAGGAAGTCACCTTATTGCAAAACTGGAGCTACTAATTTCGGAGAGAAGGGTATGACTTGATATAGCAATTTTTAGGGATGATGGTCATGAAAATGAAGGTTTATGAGTATTGTAGAAGGATGAGTTTTTAATCACTAGATGACTTCTCTTGAACATATCGGCGGCACTGTGATGAGTTGGCAGCATTGACCCAAAACCGAAGTGAAGGTATGATGAGCCATAGGTGTGAATTAACCGTCAAGATGATTACCCAACCCAAACATCCACAGACATGGAGTGAAATAAGTCTCATGTTCAAGAGTGACTTGCTACCAAAAAGAAACTATGCTTACTTTTCCCAAATTTTCCCCAATCATTTTTCAACCAGTACCTCTTTATTTTCTAACAAGCTTGAGGAGGATAATGTTTGCTTGATGTATAATTCAACCCTTCGGGAAAATAAAGTATCACTATTTAATAATTTAATGAGTCTAGCGATGAATGAAACTCGATTCTTGCCATGGTCGACAAGCCCGTTGCTATTTTATGTTTTAACGAGATTAACGATAGTGATAGCCTAATCCTTTTTCATATTTAGAGAGTCTGAAAAAGCGGACAAAAGAGAACTCCAAAATTACTTTTTCGTAAATTTGTCTATCAGATCCGAAAAAGTGTAAAATAATATCTGAAAGAACCTCTTTGGTCATGTTTAACCAAGATATTCCTTTTTCGTAAATAATCCATCTCAGTCTCGAAAAGGGTTAAACTTATATTGAGTAGATATCAATTCATTTACTTTAACGAGCTCGAAAAGACAAGTGCTCGACAATCTTTTCACATTATTGGAGTCTGAAAAGAGCTGAAAGAAGACTCCAGGGGTTCCTTTTTCGGTGTTATAGAAGCTTGAAAAAGAGATAAAAGTGCGCTTCAAATCCTTTTTCGTTTTTAACAAAGCTCGAAAAATAAGGAGAAAAAGTATGCTTTTTGGTCAAGTCATTATTTGAAATAAATCTGCACGACTGATCTGTTCATCAGTTGTATTTCCTGTTAATAACAACATCAAACAGATTAAAAATACCTGTTTCATGATAAAAACATAATAAAACTATATTCATAGCAATAAATTTAACTTGCAAACAAGTAAATGACTATAAAAAGTAGTTTCATTATTCATTTTTACCATTCCATAGTTTCCATTTGCATTTTGGAGCTCTGAACCTGATTTCGCCCACGAACTTCAGCTGTGGATTGCGTGCAATAGGTAAGAATGTTTTTAATGCCCCATGCAATAGCACATGTCGAATGCCCCCTACAAGAGAAGATGCCCCCCAAGCTTCATTTCATTCACCTAAGTAGAATATTAGTTACTGATAGCTCGATGGAATGAAGGTTCATTATAGGGGAGGATTTGTTTAATTTTTAACGAGCTTGACACAAGAAAAGAACTATGCTCATGACCTGTTTCATTTTTTAATGAGGTTGACACAGTAAAAGAACTATCCTCATCACATGTTTCATTTTTTAACAAGGTTGACACAAGAAAAAATAACTATCCTCATAGGTACTTGTTTCATTTTTAAAACAAGGTTGACATAAGAAAAAAGAACTGCCCTCATAACCTGTTTCATTTTTTAATGAGGTTGACACAGGAAAAGAACCATCCTCATCGCCTGTTTCATTTTTTAACGAGGTTGACATAGGAAAAAAGAATCTTCCTCATAACTCTGTTTGCAGTTTGAGTAGTGAGTGTGCTCTGAAAAAGATGTAGTCTAAAGAAGTCATCATTTAAGGAGTTTGATGAGCACCATAAATGATAAGTTATAACATGCGTTGACGGGTCTTCTCCAGGGTTTTCATTGAATTTTGGAATTTCAGAGGGTAATTTCTGTGAAATCACTGGCCACTGAGGAGAATAACTGATGGGACCAACTTGATATTTTACTGAAGATGTGAATAAAGGATCAAGCTGTTCAGTACTCATAAGGGAGGAACCAGATAGGATTCCAAATGATGACATGGGTGAAGTCAATGGAAAAAACATTGAAGATGAAGCAATAATTGATGTTGTCGTAGCTGAAATAGATGGTTCAGTCTGGGGTGTTATCTCAGCCATGGTCAAATGAACCAATGTATACCCTATAGAATCTATGAGAACTGAAAGTGAAACAGGATCAGCAAAAGCAGAGGAAGATGATTGAGGAAAAGACTCGTACAAGTAAAGCTCCTATCGAAAATGAGTTGGAGTTAAAGGTGTCTCGTCTTGTGATATTTATTCAATTGAAATCAAACCATGTGGAAGAACTTTTCCATCAAGCCCAAAGTATATTTCAGGTGGTTGACTATGCGATATGGGAGACTTAATGGCTACAATAGATTGTGGAGTGACCAACATAGAAACAAATTTCGATTGTTCAACTTCAGGATCAAGATTTTCTCCACTTAGGGAATATAGCAATAGAAATATAAGGGGATGATAGACCCTATTTCATTGGTCCTGGGGATGATGTCCAGTTTGACCAATAACATTTCCCCCCTAAAGCACATTGGGATCCAGTTCAACTTCCAGTTGAACAACGGTGGGTTCGGGAGGTATGGTCTCACAAATTGGATGGATCATGACCACGGGTAGCGATGAGGACTCTGTCTCGACAACAGTAGATGAACAGGGATGTGTGGAAACAATTTGAGCTAACTTTGGGTTAAAAAATGATGTTTCGCCAGAAGGATGAATTGTACTTGATTCGGCAGATCGTGATCGCCTTCGCCTACCAGAAATAACTTCCGATGGTAAAGGTGGTTTTAAAGATAATCTACGCGAACGATGGGGGATAGATTTTTTTATTCCACGATTACTGATTTATTTTAACAAAAACAAATTAAAAAAAAGAGGGTAATGCTAGGCAAAAGGGTTTACCAAGAAACTGTGAACTGCAGAATACCTCTGAGTGAACCAAGAAGTACGGGCAGGTAATCTCCCCGAATGTTGTGTTCAGTGTATCACAATTTCAAGGCGCCCGAATCGATTCACTATGGATGGATAGCACCTAAAAGTTTTCTTCCAAAATATACTCGAAGGTACGTGGAGGCCCAAGTCCGTATTATCACTGTCCGATGCGAAACCACACAATGAGAGCACCCCTTTATACTTATCGTAATGTAACACCGCTCGATATACCCGAAAGTACGTGGACGAGCTACGATATACTTACGTACGTGGAGTGAGGTATCACACTCAGAATGTATCACAGACAAGTTAACAACAACTGCTATGTTTTATGATGCCAGAACATGTCTCTAGCCTAGACCTTCTAAATGTTATCGTTATGGTTCCAATGTGTTGTTAAGTAAATTGAGATTAATTTTATGTTGATCTTTCTTAACAATTTTCCTTTCAAAGGTTCACCGCGATGATGTATATGAAATTCCTAAAATGCAAGCTAAGAATGATAAACAATATTTCACTTTCATCTTTTTCAATGAAGAACCTAGCTACTAAGGGAAGAGAGCAAATAATATGTGAGCAAACAAATCAATGAACAAAACAAAATCAATGAATCACAAGCTAAATGCAAATTTCCTAATGTTCCTTTTGCAAAACACACATTATTCTACATGCAAATACAAGTTTTTCTTTCCAGTTTCCTTAACGTTATGAATGCGGAAAAGAAACTAGGTGCACTAGATCAATAATTCAAATGCTTTTTACTTTCGAGAAACGAAGAATACAAACAAAAATTTCTCTTTTGAAGGAAAAAAGAGGATTTCAACAACAATTTATCCTATCAAGGAAATGAAGATTTTACGAAAATTTCCTATTTCGAAAGCAAATGATTCTTAATGCGACCATACAAAATACTTTGAAATCAACTTGTCAATGATAAAGAATTTTTTTTTAAACAAACATTGAACAAATTTTCAGCCAAAGGAGGAAGAAGTATATAGAGTCACTGGTCAATTGAGCATCAAAATTTTTAGAACACAACAACAAACAAAACTGAAGCAAGTTGCAAAGTCAAATTCAAGGGAATTTGGGCACTTTCAGGAGTCAACACAGTCTCCAAGGGGAGACAGTGGTCTGCAACATAGGCTAGGAAGGGAGACAGTGCTCTGAAAAGTACTGTGTCCAGTATAAGGGTGCGTTGGGCACAATATACAAAGAAAAATACTACTGTTTAACTCACTATCTTTGCAAATTAATCTTTGAAAAATTTTAATCTTTATGAGTAACAACTACTGGGTGGAGGCTTAAACACCTAGAACTAAGAGAAATTCTCCCCAGTGGAGTCGCCAATTTGTTGGGCCAAAATTGTGAATTACGGATAAATCACGCTTCCCTAGATAGGTGATAGTATAGAACAACAGGTGAAAGACTATACGACTATTTCTCCTAACTCAGAACAAATATACAGAGAGGATTGGAGGCTTACTTGTTTAGTCACTTCCAAATGGCTCCTTCTGTCGCTTCTGTTGCAGCTTCAAATTCAAGCGGTTTGTGAGCTGAATGCTTCCTGCAAGAAAGAACACTGAAACAATAGAAGATGCAATAATATAGATATCTATTCAAGCTAGTTAGCTAAATCAGTAAAGCATAAACCATACACATCAACTAAGATCTTACAATATGGAAAATCAAAGCCAATATAGATTCATATAGGTAAAAATAAGCAGTACTCTTTATTGATGATAGAAGGAGAGGTTACAACCTAGTGACTGATTTGAAGTGACCTTCCAGCAACGTTCCCAAGCCTCATCACAGTATA